>JAIZAY010000032.1:0-266510 GCA_029531755.1 Holothuria leucospilota
CAAAGTGGTGTGTTGCTAGGACCAAACCGCAGTTATAGCCTTCACTCAACCACCAGGACCCTCTCCTCCACCGACACGGGTCGCGACTCACGGCAAACAAGTCGTCCCTGTCAGTCGCCTCTTACGACATGCTGAGAAAGCAGCGGGCCTATTCTACATTCCCGTACCCGCAGGGGGTTAAGCGGAGCGCCACCATAGTTTGGCGGATAGCGTGCAAGAACATTTTGGCAGAAAATGCTCCCCAGATCGCTAAATGGCACTCCACAGGCCTTGCAAGTTACATCTAAACATTTTCAATTTTGAAATCTTATGTTCTTGAAGTTGACTTTTGTAACAATTTGACTGTAAATTTTTATATCTTGTTTTACGTTGTTTTTTGCTAATGACGATTTAGGAATCAATATTCCATCTTCCGTTTGATGGATATATTCCCGCAAGCCCCCCCCCCCCCTCCCCCACCAGTGTCAAATGGATGAAATGCATTTACTCCTGTTTCGTTAATTAGATGGGATTTTACTACATACCGAAACAATTGTGTTATATAGTGTCATCTAGGAAGCAAAAAGGTGCAATGCTGGGGTACAATTAACTGAAAAGGGCGGGGTCAAAGTCCACTAGAGTCCAGGTAAATGCGTGAGTCATGTAAAAAAATTCCATATAGTTTACTTACCTTGAGAAAGTCCAAAATATGGGAAGGATCTGTCTGTTCAAATAAATTTTTCAGGTCTGGCACTGCGTAGTACTTCTGGCGAATGTGAGAGCATTCATAACAGTCAACGAGAATGTGACTGACGGTGACAGCACAATCACAGGGTATGCAATACGGTCTCTCATCCCCGTGAAGTAAATAGGCATGGGTAAGGTAGGTATGACCGATACAAGCCCTAGTCAGAACTAAATCATCTCTCCGTTTACTGGGGGTTCCATGTCCCCCAGTTCCGACCGTTGGTTTAACTCGGTACAATTTGTTTTCGGGAAAGGAATCCCACAGTTCTTGCAATTTCGATTTTACAAAGCCATTGATCATAGGGCGGTAATCAGTGTGGGGCATGTGGATATTGGTGACGTCCATCTGTAGGGCTTCTTTAGCAAGTGCATCGACTTTTTCATTCCCTTGTATGCCCCATGGGATTAGGGACCCATGCTAGCACAACCGATTTTTGTATTTGAACCAAATTGGAGTAATCTTCACGGAGAGCTGTTACTGAAGGGTATTTTATATCATGGCCTTTAAGTGCTAAAGGCTGGATTGTGAATCTGTAAACACGATGAACTGGTGAATTTCCGAGGTTTCAATCAGATGGAAAGCTATCTTAAGTGCCTAAATATTGATGCATCATCCGGTAGTCTGATTTCCAAGAATGCATCCAGGCCTGTCGTCGCGGCTGCAACCCTGTTCGCGATCTTGGAGCCGTCAGTATAGATGGCATGATACAGACTTTACTTTTGATCAGTGTGAAGTGACCACTACCCCCCCTTTTAATGGATATTGTCCACCCAATGCCCGAAGAGAGAGTCCCCAGGTGGCAACTCCAAAAAGCTGACTGGTCTGAATTTAGCGGTCTTTGCAGAAACGCGATAGTCAAAGACGTTTTTAATAATGTAGAAGACCTGATCTCTCACTTTACACAGCTTTTGGTGAATATTGCGTCCAAAACTATTCCTAAGTCCTCTGCAAATCCACGTGGTAAACACAAGCCGTGGTTTAACACGGATTGTGAAGAAGCGATCAAAGATCGCAAAAAGGCCCTTAATTTCTTTAAGAAACACCCAAGTAATATAAATCTTAGGAATTAGCTCAACGCCCTAGCCAAAGCACGGCGCATCATTAAAGTCAGCAAGCGAGAGTCATGGATGCAGTACATTTCAAAACTAAATTCCTCCACGCCTAACAAGAAAGCATGGAACATGGTTAGAAAAATCAGTGGGAAGCAGCTTAGCTCTAGGGTTCTACATATAACCACACTAGACTGTCACAAATGCACAGAAAGGGCAGACATTGCCAATTTGCTTGCTGATGAGTTTGAATGTAACTCTTGAAAGCAACCACTATTCCCAAACCTTCCAGGTATTCCAATATACCGTTGAAAAACAAAAACTGAACTTCACCTCGGATAACTCTGAGGACTACAACAGCGCATTGCACTCGAGAGAAGCAATGGCACTGCCACTGGCCCATATGAAGTTCACTATCAGTTCCTCAAACACCTTCCAGATAATTCCTTACAGGTGCTTTTAGATATTTTCAATGGTGTATGGCAACTTTCCACCGGCTTGGCGGGAAGCCACCATCATTCCCATTGCTTAGCCGGATACGGATCCGACAAGTGCTACAAACTATCGCCCTATTTTCCTCACTAGCTCTCTGTACAAGACCTTTGAACGAATGATTAATGCCCGTCTCAGGCTTCAAAGTGGTCCATCACATAAATACAGGTTTTATAGGAAGGATACTGATGAGTATATAGGGTTTTACAGGATTTTTCCAGGAAAATATAAAGTAAATATAGGAATGTCATACACTAGCGGTTCTAATTATCTTCAAAATTCCTCAAAGTTGTGGATGAGGAAAACATGGTACCTTAGGAAACTAATGAACTATACTGTTTAAATGATACAAATGTGATTAACAGTACCAAAAGTGTGCTATGTGGCAGAAAAGTATGGTTCTACTATCAACACGGAGAACCACCTAAATATTCTGGTTGAAGGGAAAGAGTAAATCCCCTGAAGGTGGTGTATTTGCATATTTTGACCCCGGAATAAAGTATCCATAAATCTTATTTGTGCATGCACCAAAATTTGCAATATCAGAAGGTGTGAACAGAATGTGACCATGATGGTGCTTTGAATGGATGGGTTGTTAATGTGGACAATAAACTGTTGCTTATGTCCTAAAGTACGCAGACAGAATTCACCTCAGCTCCAATAATTAGAGCAGCAGCGCTGCTGTCGCTCAACCCTTTAAAGCAGAGTTTGAATTAGAAAAAAAAGTTACATGTACCTGTGCATGTAACTTCAAAATTTTACCTGCATATATAAATTTTTACATGCACCACTGAAGTATTACAATGAAAGATTAAAAAAACTCAGGCCTAACATTACCTGTTTCTTCCCTTTTTATAATAGCCTTGGCCTACAAGTATAGGAACAATCAGCGAGATAATGCATGCCACCTAGCAATGGCTATGCATGCAGGTTGATACCATCATAACATCTACCCCCCCCCCCCAAAAAAACGTAACTTTGACAATTCTCTGCGGAATTTAGCAAAAAAATTATCCAGCTCAATATACATGTAACTTTTTGGTAGAAAAGATGAGCTATT
Organism: Holothuria leucospilota; assembly: GCA_029531755.1. NCBI lineage: Eukaryota > Metazoa > Echinodermata > Holothuroidea > Aspidochirotida > Holothuriidae > Holothuria > Holothuria leucospilota. The sequence goes on from JAIZAY010000032.1 coordinate 3,329, forward strand.
ATTCTCCAAAACCATATCAAATGAAAGTCTGCATTTGTGAAAGAGATACACTGACATTTTACAATCTATGAGGGCAATTTAATCCTGAAATTATCAAAATCCATCAAAAATACGATCCAAAAAGGAGAAGCAAGTTATTGAAAATTGTCAACATTTTCTGGGTATAGGCTGCAATTTGCCTATGCAATAGTGTGTTTGCATAGGTTGCTCATACACAGCAGGCTTGAAACGAAAATTTGGGAATTTGGCTATGCTTGAAATGGAATTTTACAGAATTTTAAAATTTAAAAACATAATTTTGTTATTTTTCAAGCGGAAAATCTGTGAGTCTAACTTTAATACATTTCTCTTTCAACTACCATTAGGCCTAGGCCTACAAGGCAGGTAAGCAACTCAAAGTTGCATGCACTGACAAAAAGTTACATGCATTGGTGCACGTGTGCATGCGTTATTTATAACCCTGATTTAAAGCGACCACCCGTTTGGGTTTGGTCCGCCAATACTAAACCTCACTTCCCTTCTGGAGGCGCAGTCTAAGACAAAGTAATATTCATCAACCTCCACTGCGACTAGTACTTCGCCCCCACTGAAAACTGGAGGCTCAGTGAACTTGGTCATTTTCCAAAACCATTAGCACAAAATGTATGTTGACTCGTTCTCAAAATAACAATCTTGGGAGACCATATGGCCACTTTGATTTCGCCTCCTAGTTTTGAAAAAGGTTTTTTAACTGTAGCAGGGTAATCTATAGCCATACTGTACTGAGAAGTTTGCTTGCTGTACACCACAAACTGAGCCAAATTTGGTCTTGAAATGAGGGATCATGCTACTCCAACTAAATTACAGCTGGTCTCAGAACGAATCAGTCTTACAGTTCATTACTGTTTGTCACTGCAGGTGTAGGCCTACTGTGTATTGGTGTAGCTAGGCTATTGTTAGGATTATGCCACAATGATATCATATCATTGTGCGCCACGCCAGTATGACAGTTTCACAATCACGCTGTGTGCCAAAAAGTCTGACGTACACTTTCATATGCTACAAATCTGTCTAAAACTGTTGAACTTTCCTGTATGGGTATGAGTCTTAGCCTAAACACACGGACATGAATGTGTTGTATAGGCCCTACAGGCTAGGCCTATAGTGTCAACTAGGCCTACTGTAGATAAAGGGCCTAGCCTAAAGTTTCAAAACGGTTTCAAATACAGATCAAATATGGTGCAAGTCCTTCCCTTCAGTCGCTCTTATGACAGGCGGGAAATACCGTGGGCATAATTCTACAACCCCCACCTACAGGGGGCTAGCTAGGGTACCTAACCTAAGCCTAGGCTAGTTCTCACATAGCCTAGTTCACACTTTGTTCCCTAACGGTAGTATGGGAAGCACCAAAGCAGCCTAAGATACTTAAGTTACACTAGGCCTATGGACTAGACTAGCCTAGGCGTGACCGTATAATCCGCTCCTTCTACTCACTCTGTAGTGTAGAGTTAAGGAACGCGGTAATGCTGGACCCTGTTGAAGGGCTAGCCTAGGGCTAGTCCTCAGTAAAGGACTGTGGTCTTTCGCCTAGCTACAGCAGGGAGCTATCGGCGACCGGCTATACACGGGCCTTTACTGAAGACTAGCCTAGGCCTAACGTTAGGCCTGGCTAGTTCAAATTGAAACTTTTAGTAAGTAGGCCTAGGACTTCACTAACGTTACTTGCTGAACGTTGTGCAAACGTTCAATCGTGAAAGTAACCTGTGATACACAGTCTGCACTGCACTGCAGTAACTTGTTTACTACAGCTGCGAAACCGTAGTACGTGTCGTAACCTGTAAGAGCAAACAAAATACTTCACTCAGTGCTTCCACACCCTAAATTCATTTTTCCTGAAATAAAATCTAAGATTTCCTGAAAAATCGGCAGGCTATCGCCTACTGTAAACATATTCCCTCCGAGTGCTTTCTCTTTCGTACGGACCGGAATACGGCAAACAATACACGCGATGGGAGTCACAACTTTCAAAGGAATATTTTTTAGAAAATTCGTATATATCTCAAAATTGTCCCAACCAAACCTACCCAACAGTACAAGCCGAATAGCCATCCCAACATTAATCATTCACAAAACGTTGTAGGCAAATCTGTTCCACTTTTAAAGCAGTGAAACCTCTACAACAGAGAGACAGACACTTTCACCCCACAGTACCACATAAGCTCCACCCACACTTCGTGGGTTGAGCTAATAATGGGGTTGAGGTAAGGAAATGTTTGAATTTTTTGCTGCTTAAATAACAGAAAATGGTTTCTCAGTACAACATTTCACTATAAGCTATACACTGTATTGCTAGTCAATCTTGATATACAGTGTGACATAGGTGATGATAGTCAGACCAAGATCATAGGCCTATGACAACTGTATGGTTGCTATGAATACCTTCCAAATCACTTTCCCAGTGGCATAGCCAGAACTTTCTCATGGGGGCCATGCAGTTTATTTTGTGATTACCAGCACGGGGAGGGGTCTAAGGGGGAGGGGGTGTCCCCCTCCCCTTTGGAAATTTTTTGAATGATTGGGTGTACTTACATGCAATCTGGTGCTAAATAAGTTATCTTTTTGAAGTAAAATTTATTTTCAAAATCAGATTTTAGGTTACTAAATTAAAAGAGAAAAAAAAATCAGCATTAGGGAAGGAAAGTGGGCATGGCCCAATGGTCCCTCAACCTAAAAATGCCACTGCTCACTTTGAATCTATACAACTTGGCAAAACAGTGTAGTCCACATATGTCAAGATGCCTACAGTGTGCAAAACTGTCTGTGCATTAACATACTTAACATCTAAAATCTCAACTGACTGATGGAGGAAATTACATGACAACATTAGCAAAGGGCAACTTGGCAAGTGCCCCTACTTGTCACCAATGATGGGCACTGCAGCACCAGACCCATACATGGGTTAGATTTTCCACTTTGGCCTTTTGGACAAATTGATGTGGCATACAGAGAACCACAGAGCTTCTTGTGGAGTTTAGGGAAAACCTCCTTAGAGATCTGCCCATAGTAAACTTGTAAACATTACAGTGAGATTTTTAATTTCTCCAAGCATTAAGTTCTTATTCTTTATGGGAAAATTTTAATTGTACAACACTTTAGACAATCAAGTGATCTAATGGTTAACAAAGTTTGAGGATAGATGGCAGATGACAGGGAAAGTATTGGTATTTCAAACCATTGTACTACAATATTTTTAATGAGAGAATCAGTTATATCGCAGACAAGCTCTCTGTGCATACAAAGCATAGGTAAGGGTTTTAAAATGTGGGAGACTGCATGACTACAGGGGATGCCAGGCAAAAGGCTCTAATCCACCCCCTTACTGTACAATACCACTAAAATTCCCTCAAAGACATGAAATCATAGAGCACTTAAAATCACAGATGTGAGAGTGGAACGTTTATGGGTTGGATGAAATAAGTGTTCATTATAGTGCCCAATGCTGTTTAATATGAGAATATTTCTGAATCCTATAATTGGCCATTGTGTCCTTGCAACTAATTAAGATACGTGGCATCTATACACTGCTACCTGTCTGAATAAGCCATTCTGAGTCTATGAAACTATCTTGGAAAAGAATCCATCTGAAATTTCATCACAAAACAACATATAAAAGAAAACATTTTTTGGACAAGATCAGAAAAATATAGGAGAATATAGGAAAACAAGCCAAAAATCATACAAATATAGGAAATAGGATTTTTTGAAATTTATAGGAAATATAGGATCACTTTGAAGCCTGCCGTCTGGTTTGGTTCCTCGAACCCAACGGTCTGATAACTAGTTACCAAAGTGGCTTTCGACGGGGCCACAGCACCACTAATCAGCTCATCCGCCTAGAGTCCGCAGTTCGGGACGGATTTGTCCGTGGACACCATGTTGTTTTTTGACCTGGAGAAGGCATACGAAACCACGTGGAAATATGACATTCTAAAAGACTTGTACAGTGCGGGTCTGGGAGGCAGAATGCCGCGTTTCATTCAGAATTGCCTTAAAGATCGTGTGTTTCGTGTACGTGTGGGGAGCGAGCTATCAGAGTTACATAACCAGTAGAGGGTGTCCCTCAAGGTAGCATCTTGTCAGTAACTCTTTTCATTATGAAAATAAATAGCATCGCCAATGTGGTGAACACTGGGATTGAGAAGTCTTTGTTTGTGGATGACTTTTCTATTAACCTGTTCATCACGGAACATGAGGGCTATTGAGAGACTAATTCAAAATTGCCTCAATAAGATCCAGCATTGGGCTGACGGAAACGGATTCCGTTTTTCTCGGACCAAAACAGTTTACATGCACTTTTGCAACCGGAGAGGTGCCCATTGCGACCCCGACTTGAGCTTTAACGGTTTCCATATCCCAGCTGTTCCCCAGACTAAGTTCCTTGGCCTAGTGCTCGACAATAAGCTCAACTTCAAAGCCCACATCGATCATCTCAGGAGGAAGTGCCTAGGAGCACTAAACCTGCTGAAAGTCGTCTCAAAGATTCACTGGGGGGGGGGGGCTGATCGCCCCGTTTTGCTTCGACTTTATAGATCTCTAGTGAGGTCCAAACTTGATTATGGTTGTGTTGTCTACAGCTCTGCACGTGAGTCATACCTCGAGAGACTCCTCCCCATACATAACCAAGGTCAGGGGATCTGCCTAGGAGCTTTCCGTACGTCCCCAATGCAGTGTCTCTACATCGAAGCGAATAAAACACCCCTCCAGATAAGACGGAAGAGGTTTTCTCTCTAGTTTGCCCTCAAACTGAGGGGCCATAGACACATCCCGACCTTTGAGGCGACTTTCAACCATACGTTTAGTGACATATTTATGAAAAAAAAAAAAAAAAAACAGCTATCCCCTCAATTTGCGATCCGCGTTAGGGAAGCTCTATCACAGGTGTAGAGTAACCCTGATTTTGAGGCACAGTTTACCTTCCCCGCCACACCTCCCTGAAAGTTCAATAAACCAGCTGTTGACCTTAGTCTGAGGAAATATCTGAAGAACTCAACAAATGAACTTTTGTTTCGTGCCAGCTTTAATGAGCTGAGACATAAATATCATCAGTATCATGCAATCTATACTGACCGCTCCAAAACCACTAACAGGGTTGCGGCCGCGATGCATCCTTGCAAGTCAGATTACCGGTTGATGCACCAATATTTACTGCCGAACTCCAGAAACTTAAGATGGCATTCCATCTGATTGAAAACTCAGACAATCGCCAGTTCATTGTGTTCACTGACTCACTATCAAGCAGGCTTCAACAAATTCGTTTTATTTTTACTTGCCCGTCGGGCTAGCTGTTCTCTAAATCTACTTGCCCACAAAAATATTTACTTGTCCAAATCGAATCTGCGTAATGCATATAATTTTATTAGTTTACACAAAATGCAATACACACATGATAATCTTCTGACAATGCATGTATTGTACAAAAGCCTGGCAATTTACTACTGTAAGCAAGTATAATGATGGACTGTGATGAATAAAAATGATGAAAAGTGATCACTTACATAATTGTTCATTTTTAGTGTACTGTACTTTACATCTGCTGAACTTGAAGTTAATTACTGTTTGGTAGATTTCTTGGCAACTGGGCAAGAATGACCTTTGATGTGACGTGTACCCTTCCCTCGTGAGAGCCACATGGTAAAAGCAGGGTCAGGGTCAAATGAGTCAATGTCTGGGGTGTTACAACTTATGCGCATCAGAGATTTAAACAGCCATTGCCCATAAGTGCTCTTGATGATGTTTTTATCCTGTTCATAGCACTGAATCCACGCTCCACTTCAGCTGTGCTTGGACTTAGAGTTAAGCAGATGAGCACCAGTTCAAGGATGTTTTGAAGCTCAACATTTTTTAATATGTTAGCTTGTGTGTAAGTCGCTGTTAATGACATTTCTTTCCAGTCTTTCTTTGTCATTATCTTAGCCTTTAGAAGTTTCCATTCTTGTACCATGATTCCTACATCGTTCTCAGAAGGACTGTTACAAAATGTTCTGACAATTTTGTAACCTCATCAACTCAAATTCAGCCATATCCTGTGAATCCTGATCAGGCCATGACTGATTGTCAAAGATATCGAACCAAATGAATGGTTCTTCATTGAAACTTTTGAAGCGCTCTTCAATGTACTGGATGGTGTTCTTAATTATTTCATCTGGCTTAAGCTCATAATGCTTGTGCTCTGATTCAATTTCGCCAGAGCCGTGGTGAAGGACAAAATTTGGAGCATCGTATTGGGCTTCAAATTGGCGTAGATTTTCACCTAGACCTGCTGCTGATTGGAGAAGCCTAAGTTCCATTTTGGTTGATTGCAAGTATGATTTCACATCTGTTATCAAAAGGTCCTTTCTCTGAAAGTGCTTAGACAATCGTCCAATTACACCCATAAAGTCAAGCATGAAAAACATAAATTTAATGAAGAACTATGTTTTCATTTTTTTTACCCTTGGCAGTTGGCGCAAGTGTATCTGGATCAGTCTCACCAACATGTTCTAGATGGCCTATTGTGATTCTTAGGTTCTTTTGCTCTGCCTATGCAGCTCTTGATTTATTTGCAATCCAACGAAGTTGTTTTACGCCGCTGAAATGGTATGCCACTTCATTAAAAATTTCAGCAATTTCATGGAGGCCTCTCCTTTGTGTCGCCGAAATATGATAGTACCTATAAATGCTGTTCACGGTTTTCATTAAACCTTCTAATCTCTACATTTTTGCCGACCGCATCCAACACTGCAAATTCAAGGTTATGTGCAACACAGTGTAAGGGGACAATATGATGCCCAAGCTTTTGTTTTAACTTTGTTGCCACCCCATTGTGCTTTCCCATATTCACAGAGGCTTCATCAAAATTGCATCCTACAATTTTTTGTTTTGCACTCTCAATGTCTTTTAAGCCTACTTCAGTAATTCCTGCTTCCAGTGCACATAGAACCCCATCAGCAGCAGCTGATTTCAGCTCTACAATGTCAGCAAGTTGTGGCTTTATTTCCCCACTGTCCCTACAAACATACCAAACATATATATTTTCTTGATCTAGAACGGCTCTGACCACAGAACCATCAGCCAAAACAAACTTACTTTGCTCCAAAAATTTCAGCTGCAAGTGTTTGCTTCGCATTGTCCGCAATACTATCGATAAATTCACGACAAGCTTTATCGTTGCGATTGTTGGGACACATCTGCTCTATTTTTTTCTTGTAGCATACATAGATTTTTAAACTTGCTCATGGCAATATCTTCCTTTGCAACAAAATGTGGCGTTCGAATCTTCGAGTCTTTTGAGACGCTCTGATTGACCCTCATTAATTCTGTTGACTGCTGTTTCAATAGGATTCTTCCCTACTTTCGAGGCTGCCTTAATCTTTTCTGGTACCGTATTGTGTTCTTTACTTACATCGTTTTTGGTGGATCCAGACGCTAATCTCTTGGTATGATAGCTCCTGGCCCGGTACCATTGAATAAAGGGCTTTTCATATCTGCTAATCCCGGATTATCCCGACAGGATCTACAAAATATAAATTCCTTCTCTGAATCATGTTCAAGCCATGTAAACTGTTTTATTTCCATGATGGCTGAAAACTCCTTTTGCGCTTTGTAGCTTCATACTCCTGCTGACCTGCCTTGCGCTTCATCTTTGAACTCTTTTGTGCAGAAGACTTCGAGTCCTTGCTTTTGTTCCCCTTGAATCCAAAGGAGAATAGGTTTCTCTCCGCCATTCTCTTAATTTGTTATAGCCAGAACGGGCATTCACTGTTTCACTTCTTTGGGCGTTATTTACAATCACGAGGCCTGATGGTTGAAAGAATGTATACCAGATATGCACAAGCTACTCATTTCATTCAGTGTATGACCAACTCCACTTGCGCACGTACATGTATGCAACCTGGGATCGGATCGGTCCGGGCGCATATGTGTACTGTGCATGTGCAGTAAGAAATTTCTTAGTTCCATACACTTATTCGATTGGATACAGTTGCAGTACATATACAGTAGTAACACGTCAGGGCAATGCGCATAAACCATGTAAACCATGAAAAATTGGACGATAATCCACTGGTTTGACTGTTTATTAAAATGTAAAGTGTGCGTTTCTTTTTACATTTAAAATCACTCTTTATATTCGTTTTGTTTTTGCATCAAATCTGTAAGATAGCATCGACTTATACGGGGTGATATTTTTTATGTTTAAATCACTAACACTCCCAGCTTGTGTACATTCATTTCGTTAATCGTTGCCGTCTAGCACATAACTCAAGTGAGAGTGCAGCGGAAGCTTAGTTCATAATGATTTAGTGCAATTTAGTGCATGGCAGCACCGGAACCTACCGTACGCATACACAGTTTTCATAACACTAGGGCCAGTTGGCTAGTGCTAATAACGTAAGTCTGTCTTAATAGTGTTACGAACTTATTCTGGCACACGGCTTTTGGGATATTTACGTTGTTGTGACTTACAAATGTGTGAATTTTAGTGATATTCGAACTATTAAAGGATAGATATATTGGGCACGGCGATTGCAAATGTAGTCGTTTTTTATATAACTTGTTTTTCAAAATTTTTTTGAAGGCCGGAGGTACTTGCCCGGCGGGCTGCAATATTGAGCATGGTAGTTGCCCGAGTGATTTTTACTTGTCCCGGACTGTCGGACGGGGGATTTGTCGAAGCCTGTATCAAGCCTTTCAGCATTAAAAGGCCATGAGCTAAAACACCCTTCAGTAACAGCTCTCCGTGACCCTTATAAAAAAACCCACATAATTCCCACATACTTCCTGTAGGAAGTATGTAGGAATTTGCAATTTCCTGTAGGAAGTTGCAACTTCCTACAGGAATAATGTGGGATAATATTCACAAACGAGAGTTTTCCCACATGGAATAGTTGAATTTCCACATGAAAAGTCAACTTCCCACATGGTGAAACTGAATTCCCATAAAGGAAGTTAAATTCCCACATGTGGATTTCAGTTCCCCATATAGGAAGACAACTTTTGATGTGGGAAGTGAAATTCCCCATATAGGAAGTCCAATGCCCCATATGGGAAGATACAAAATGGCTATGTAAGTTGTGCAGTAAAGAGCTTTGAAGGAAGTCTATCGTGATTGGTTATTCAAAGCTGACCGTGTTGTATAATACAGTGGTCAGCATTTGGTGTACAGCAAGCAGTGAGAGTGGTTGCTCACAGTTGTAGTGAGGAAGTTTGTAAATAGGACTGTGTTTGTACATGGGTGGCTTGTGAGGTACCTAGTTGTAAATATGTTGTAAACATGTATATATGGTTATATGTGTATGTAGATGTCTGTACGTGTAGTTCTATTACTGTAATGAACATAATTTTCTGTTTGATTTAGTTGTTTGTAAATAGTTTGCATTTATGTTTCTGCCCGATCCGGTTTGAGTTTTTGTTTGTATGTGCCGTTTCGATGCACTTAAAAAGCACAGTTGTAGTGGAGCTAGTCAGTGGACTACATGTATGTTGTTTTGTAAGGGACTATGCTGTATGCAGTGCTATTTCTTTTGAGCTCAGTGGTATGGAGTATTCTTATAGCATCTTGGCTGTCTTATTCAGACTATAGTGGACTAAGAATGGAGCCTATAAAAAGAACCACTTCTAACTGAAATTGTGTGGCTCAGATAGGTAATTTTAACGAAGACATACAGGTACTGTAACCATGTGAGAAGGACATATGCCCATGCAGTGGCCTAATTTGGATAACCTTATATCTTGCTGTCTTATACTGGACTAAGGTTAGTTAGATGGGATTTAACGACACATCAACACAAATGTGTTATGTAGTGTCAGCTAGATAAAGGTAAAACTAAAAAAGAAAAACATTGGAAAAATCCTAAAAAGTCAAGACAAAAGCAAAAGCGGGAGTCATGTCAAAACTTCCTGTAAAGGTTACTTTCTATACTGGACTAAGGATGGAGCCTATAAAAGGAACTACTTCTACACTGTGTGGCTCAGTTAGTTAATTTTAGCGAAGACAACGACACTTACTGTAACCAATATGAGAAGGACATATGAATTAAGTGGCCTAATTTGGATAATCATTTAGCTGTAAGGCTGCCACACTCAAATAAGTTGCTAGGATTTTTGTCTTTTGTATCGGGCTTTCGAAAAGATTTGCATGCCACTGTCCGTCCCGTAAAATGTTTTACTTAAAAACAGCACAAATGCCACAGTTCAGCAAGGACTTAAGGTGATATTACATTTTAGGCCATAATATTCTTTTGGAATCACTGTAAAGACACGGGAACATTTACTCTGACTGTACAATGCAGTTTTATACATTAGAGGGCCTCCGAGGATGATGAATGAAAAATGATGATGAAGGCTAGAGCAAAGGCCATATATCCCCCAATCTATAATGGAAGAACCCGATATGGGAAGGGATAACCAGCATGTGGGATTTATGTGGGAATTTTCCCCACATATATGTGGGAATTTTTTCCCACATGCCCCAAAACCCACATAAATCCCACTGCTGATTTCATATAGGAAATATGTAGGACTTTTTTTAATAAGGGGAGGCTTATTCCAATTTGGTTCAACAACAAAAATCAGTTGTGCTTGCGTGGGTGCCTAGTCACTTGGGAATTAAAGGAAATGAAAAAGTCGATGCACTTGCTAAAGAAGCCCTACAGATGGATGTCACCAATCTCTACTTGCCGCCCTAAGATCAATGGCTTTGTAAAATCGAAATGGCAAGAACTGTGGGATTCCTTTCCCGAAAACAAATAGCACCGAGTTAAACCAACAGTGGGATTTGAGGGACATGGAGCCCCCAGGAAACGGAGGGATGATTTAGTCCTGACTAGGTCTCGCATCTGTCACACTTACCTTACCCATGCCAATTTACCTCACGGGGATGAGAGACCATACTGTATACCCTGTGACCGTGCTGTCAACGTTAGTCACATTTTTGGAGAATTAATATACTGTATTGCTGAGGCTCGATGTAATTTAGCCTAGGTCAGAAGGTTAAGGTGGTCTCCAATCCACGCGTGCTCAAAATCTCCCTTCATGTGCCAATCAAATTCTCCAGCCGATCTGCAAAGGTAAATGGAAATGGTACCGGTTAGCATGCAGCTGTGGCTAGGATCATATGCACATGTGCTGGGATTTACTTATGTTGGAAGCTGAATTTAGACAACTGTATTGACTACTGCTGTTGGTTAGTTATTACGTAATGACCTACACCTAAGTCTACACCAAGACCGACCGTGAATGTGGTGGCTAGTGAGTCAGCCAACCCTAGTAACATCGGTCCCTAAATTGAAGTAGGCTGTTGAGTAGAGGCAATCGAATATGAGTGAGTCCGGCTCCGCCAGTGAGTTGAATTGACCGCCGTAAGTTTGCTGCTCTGGCTGAAGTGAAATGCTGCCGGTGATGCATTGCCCGAGGTTGCACTGCCGGTATAAGCTGCACCCCAATAAGCTGACCGTGGCAGTTGTATATGCTGCAACCGTTGAAGTGAATTGCCTACCAGAGATTACTGCAATCTGTGACGCTGCAGGGCTAGGCCTAGGTCCAGATATTAAGCTAATAAGCTAGCCTATGTGGTTTACGAGTAAAGCCTACAGTTAGTTACTTGTTAAGATGGTATACGTAAGACCTATACACACGCGATGACTTAATTGTTATTCCCGTGCACCTTACGGTGCTAACAATGTAAGTGAACGTGTTTAGATGAAATAAGGCCGAAGCGAAAAGTTCCGACAACTGTAGTAAAATGGAAGCGATAACTGTAATATAATGTTATCTGCAATGCTAAGTACCCTACGGTACCTGTTGTGCTCTCTGCAAGATTATGTTGTCTCCATATTTGCTGGTAAGGTGTGAAGAAATCAGGCCCGCTGCTGTAGGAAATCCAGCGCTGCAGTGTAGTACAGTAAGACTGCAGAACTTATAGTGCGCGCAAGTAGAGTGTGGGCTGGATATACTGCTAACAGCCGTACTAGAGAGTGGCCTATAATTAACATAATATATGCACATATGCTGGCATGATCTGTAGCGGAAGAGTCCATTCAGGAATGAGGTTGCTACACATTCTCGTTGACTGATGTGAATAGTCCCATATTCGCCAAAAGTACTATTCTGTGCCAGACTGAAAACTTTATTTGAGCAGACAGATCCTTCCCTTATTCTGGGCTTTCTTAAGGAAAGTAAACTGTATAAAAAATTTCTGACATGACTCCCGCATTTTCCTGGATATTTTAGTGGAATATGACCCCTCCCCCCCTTTTTGTATTTTATTGTACACCAACACTGCCCCATTTTATTTTCTAGGTGACACTATATATCACATTTGTGTTGTGCTTTTCATATGCTAAACAAACAAACACGGTCAAACCAGCGAAAGGACACAACATATGGGAAACAACCAAACCACCGAACACCAACAACACCCTCGCAAACGAAACAAAAATCATTAAACACTTTTACTGAGCAGCCACAGACACCGAAACTGAAAGACAATACAAGACCAGACCACCATGACTTAACAACAACCCAAAAACCGAAACACCAAGAACATCACACCAAACCATCACCCACAAGTAACTGCCCCGAAGGGCCACAACCCGAAAGGGCCACGAGGGTTCGGTTTCCACTTACAGTATGTACAGTATATACACTATTTACACCCAACAAAAAACAAAAACCAAAGTACTGAAGGATCGAACGAGTCCTGTGAGGGGGGGGGGGGGCAGGGCGGGTGTTTCAGGAACGTCCGCTCTCTTCGGCGACCTGAACTGGCCAAATACAGGCGCACCTTGTCCAAGACACAGGCAGTTCTAGCGTTATATAGTACATACATATATATAGACAAGGTAGCGCACTTCTTCCACACAAAGGCGTTCAGTAGCCAGATTTGGCCTATTTGGCCATATATGCAGGAGTACATGGCCAAGTTAGTAAAAAAATTGCCAGTTTGGCCAAAGCATTTGAGGATTTGGCCATATTAGTGCATTGCAGCCAAATCTGGCTACTGAACGCCTTGGTGTGGAAGAAGTGCGCTACCTTGTCTATTTATATATATCTATGTACTTTTTAACGCTAGAACTGCCTGTGGTCCAAGAGTGCCCCGGAGGCAGTTGTGGCAAAGGGTAACCTCATTATCCCCACGTTTTTAAAAAAAACTCCACAACCGGATGCAGTTTAATGTCCTTCCCAGGACACATTTGTGTTGGTGTGTCGTTATAAACCCCATCTAACAAATAACAGCCAAGTCATCATGGTAAGATAATTTATCTTACCTTGCTGACATCCTTTGCTTAGGAAGTCGACTTGGTGAGATAATTTATCTTACCATGTCGACATCCTTATGTAGGAAGTCGACATGGTTAGAAAATTTATCTTACCATGTCGACATCCTATTTTAGGAAGTTGACATGTCAGATAGCTGAAGTTTATGGAACGCCACTTGGGTGATAGATCGTTAGACTACGGGCTCAAGCACGAGCAAATGTTGTGGGTACCCAGTGGCGTGGCCCAGCGGCGGATTTAACAGTCACCAGTGTCAGCAGTCCCTGACAGCGCCCCCGAAAATTTTGGAAAGTTGGGCCCCTTGTTGTGTCGAGTAGCCTCTACAGTCTACCGTGGGCCGTGGCCTGTGGGACAGCGGGCAACTGCCCCGTTGAGTTTCCATATGGTAAATGAAAGTTGACCTCCTTGGAAAAAAATACTGAAATGCTGAAAATTTTCAGTTCAAATTACGATTTCAAGGCCCCCAGACCTAGGAAATTACATATGCTCAATTGAATGTAAACAGGCCCAGAACCATAAAAATCAATATGGTTAAAATGCTAAGTAAATGTTCTTAAATGTTACATTACTATGTCTAGTTTCTTGGCCAAACTTTTTTCCCAGTAAATCACTGTCACGGACCTCAAGAGGTCACTTTACCATGTCATTTTTTCAAGGTAAAACGCATGAATTTTGAGAGCAACTTCCCTGATTAATTTCCTCAACCAATCAGTAGATTCATTTCAAATTTACTATCCATATCCATAACATTACTTTTTTTAAATTGAGAGAGCAAATTGCACTGCGACTTGTCATTTGGAATTCACATGGGTGAACCGAGTGTGATTTTCAAAATGTAACGCTGTAACACCCGTCACATTTTTGACAAAAAAGTTGCCTAAAAATTGGACATGATCATTTAATTTAAAATTATTTTGGATCTTCTAAATTAATACTACCCTAGGGCCATCACATCAGTTTTATCCAAAAATAGTCAAAGAAAATTGATTTTTTTTCGATCATTAAAATCTGTAACACCCGTCACAATGAGTGTGACGGGTGTTACATTAGCAGTGAAAATCTTTCGTAAAGTCAGGAACAAATGCATGACATTTTCTAAGTGTATACCACATAACTTTACTCTGAATGCTGATTAATCAGCTGATATAAAACAAAGAAAAGTAGTTATGAAAAGTAATGAATTGCCCTCTTGTTATACCCAGTGCAAAAATGTGACGGGTGTTACATCATGTGCAGTCTGATTGTCAAGCAGTCATTCCATATTGTATCACTAGTGACAATTTCCATCATAAAAAGCATGCTATTTGCAATTAGCTATTAATACAGAACGGAAAAGTCTAAACTTGAAGATGTAACATCAATTCTATTTACCAGTTTCTTCATGTTACTGCAATGACACCATTGACTCACCAGTAAATTGATTGCATACCGATTTGATGCAACTGACGTAGCACCTGATGCCACAGCTAAATTTGACGATTGTCATAGATCTTAATGGGTTGTTTTTTCTATTTCAAATTATGGTCCATCTCCATGTCCATCAATGTTATTACAACAGGTGGTAGGGGGTGGCATGTCCCTATGCTAACAATTTCTCCCTCCCCAAAAGTGACCACATCCTATGGAAGCCCCCCTATACATACATACATACATACATACCTACATACATACCTACATACATACCTACATACATACATACATACATACATACATACATACATACATACATACATACATACATACATACATACATACACCCATACTCACCCTCGCTTCCTTAGTGGTACGCGGGAAATGTACCGGTAAGGAATTCGCGGGATTTCCCCATTAGCCTGGCTGACCTCCAACTAACCCAGCAGACGTACGTGTCTGGAGGGCGGGCTGCTTGCCAAGGCAGGCACCTGCAGCCGCGCGAGACTTCTTATTGCAGCGACGGAATTTTCGGGCAGCTACGCCAGTTTCAAGCTCCGCGTGAGCTAGGAAAGACGTGCGAGAGCGGAGCTCTCGCCGGCTGTACCGTGTCCTGTTAAGGACATGTTGCTGAGTGCATACATACATACATACATACATACATACATACATACATACATACATACATACATACAAACATACATACATACATACATACATACATACATACATACATACATACATACATACATACTGACTTTTATATGGCGCAAATTCCATATGATCAATGCGCTTACCAAAACAAGAAAAATCGATGCCAACAAAATATCAGTAAATTAAATAGGTAAGTCTTAAGTTGTTTTTTGAACAGTGTAACAGATTTCGAATGCCGTATGTGAAAGGGCAGAGAATTCCATAACACAGGGCCAGCAATAGAAAAGGCACCATCACCTACTCGCTTTTTGGAAGGAGGTATCAGGAGTAGTGTCCCATCCATTGCAGACCTGGTAACAGGACCATATAAAGGTGAGGTTTTCCTCTGAAGCATACTAGAGTGATAAGTCGGAGCAAAGTTATTCAAACATTTGCAAAAATATAAACAAAATTTAAATTGGATTCTTTCACGAATAGGTAGCCAGTGAAGGGCACGCAGAAGAGGTTTCGGACTATCTACCCTTATAAAAAAAAAACCCCACATAATTCCCACATACTTCCTGTAGGAAGTATGTGGGAATCTGCAATTTCCTGTAGGAAGTTGCAACTTCCTACATTATTCCTGTAGGAAGTTGCAACTTCCTACAGGAATCATGTGGGATAATATTCACAAACGAAAGTTTTCCCACATGGAATAGTTGAATTCCCACATGAGAAGTCAACTTCCCACATGGTGAAACTGAATTCCCATAAAGGAAGTTAAATTCCCATATGTGGATTTCAGTTCCCCATATGGGAAGACAACTTTCGATGTGGGAAGTGAAATTCCCCATATAGGAAGTCCAATTCCCCATATGGGAAGGCATAAAATGGCTATGTAAGTTGTGCAGTGAACAGCTTTGAAGGAAGTCTATCGTGATTGGTTATTCAAAGCCCTGTGGACAACAAAGGCCTTTTCAAATTCGGCTTCTCTGTGTTGGTACATGCACAGTGTAGAGCTGTATAGTAAAGCAAGTGCAGTGTGTACTTGATTACTGTGTTGTATAATACAGTGGTCAGCATTTGGTGTACAGTAAGCAGTGAGAGTGGTTGCTCACAGTTGTAGTGGAGCTTGTCAGTGGACTACATGTATGTTGTTTTGTAAGGGACTATGCTGTATGCAGTACTATTTCTTTTGAGCTCAATGGTATGGAATATTCTTATAGCATCTTGGCTGTCTTATTCAGACCATTCTGGACTAAGGATGGAGCCGATAAAAAGAACCACTTCTAACTGAAATTGTGTGGCTCAGATAGGTAATTTTAACGAAGACATACAGGTACTGTAACCAATGTGAGGAGGACATATGCCCATGCAGTGGCCTAATTTGGATAACCTTATATCTTGCTGTCTTATACTGGACTAAGGATGGAGCCTATAAAAGGAACTATTTCTACACTGTGTGGCTCAGTTAGTTAATTTTGTCGAAGACAACGACACTTACTGAGACTAATCTAAGAAGGACATATGAATTAAGTGGCCTAATTTGGATAATCATTTAGCTTTAAGGCTGCTACACTCAAATAAGTTGCTGGGATTTTTGTCTTTTGCATGGGGCTTTCCCACAGATTTGCATGCCACCTATAGACTGTCCGTCCCGTAAAATTTTTTACTTAAAAACAACACAAGTGTCACAGTTCAGCAAGGACTCAAGGTGAAATTGCATTTTAGGCCATAATATTCTTTTGGAATTACTGTGAAGTCATGGGAACATTTACTCTGACTGTACAATGCAGTTTTATACATTAGAGGGCCTCCGAGGATGATGAATGAAAAATGATGATGAAGGCTAGAGCAAAGGCCATATATCCCCCATTCTATAATGGAAGAATCCGATATGGGAAGGGATAACCAGCATGTGGGATTTGTGTAGGAATTTTCTCCACATTTATGTGGGAATTTTTTCCCACATGCCCCAAAACCCACATAAATCCCACATGCTGATTTCATGTAGGAAATATTTGGGACTTTTTATAAGGGTAATCTAGCTGCCGAGAAAATAAATTTAGTACAACGATTTTGCAAGGATTGAATGCGATTAAGGTCATTTGATTACGCACCATACAAAAGGGCATTGCCGTAGTCAAAGCGTGAAAGGAGAAAAGCACGGCAACAGAATGACGAGTCTCTTTATCAAGATAGCGGCCAATGCGAAATAAATTTCTAAGATAATAATTACAAGATGAGACTAGGTTGTTAACATGTTTTGTCATTTTAAAGTTTGAATCAAATGTAATACCTAGATTACGAATTTCACTGGAGGGGTTGATATGACAACATCCAACTTCCAGTTGAGTGAAGGAAGTTTTTGGAGACTTTGTTTTGTGCCAGCTATAAAAAACTCAGTTTTGTCATTATTTAATTTGAGCTTATTAGAATCCATCCACCACATAATGTCAGAAATACAGTCCTGCAATTTATGCAAGGCTAGTTCCGCCTCACCCGTTATGTTAGGATTGAAGGATACATAGAGCTGAGTGTCATCGGCATAAGAGTGAAAATTGACATTATGGATTTGCATTATGCTACATATTGGTTGAGTATACATTACATACAAAAGAGGCCCCAAAACTGAACCTTGTGGTACCCCACACAACCTACTTTGATCAGAAGAGACACCATTAATGTTCACATAACATGTTCTGCTTTTCAAATAACTTGTGAACCACCGAAGTACATTTCCAGTAATACCAAAGTTATCATGAAGACGGTGTAGTAGCAAATCATGATCAATTGTATCGAATGCTGCAGACAGGTCAAGAAGGCCCATGAAAACTACCTCCCCCCCTGTCTACAGCATTTAACACATCAGACTTAACCTTTAGCAGTGCAGTTTCAGTGCTACATTTTGACTTATAAGTGCTACATTTTGACTTGGGTCCATTATGCTAGACTTCCTATTACAACCTGTTATAATCTTAGAAATTTCATCAACAGAAACCATGGAAAATTCAGAAAATAATTCAAAATCAGGATTAGTCTGAAAAGCACCATCATTAGAACTACCTGCCCGAAAACTACTAGCAGGCTGTGGGCAATCATTAAACCCTTCCCTTATTTTTGTAACTTTGTCAGAGAAGAATTTTGAAAATTGATTGGATAATACATGAGTGGAATCGGAGGATGGCAAAACACGATCATTTTTATTAAGAAGAGAGTTAACCATTTTGTAAACTCCTTTATCATTAGCACATGATAGTTTTTCCTTATAAAAACCAATTTTCTTTGATTCAATTAACTTATTTACGATTTCCCTTTGGTCCTTAAAAGCCTGCCTATCTTCAGGTACACGACTTCTACGCCACTTCCTCTCAAGTCTGCGTCTAACATGAGTTTGAGTTCTAATTTCATCATCATACGAAGGGAATCGTGTTTTCAGTACCTTTTCCTTCTCTGTTTGAGGGGCATGATTATTAAGAACATTCCGGACCCGGGTGTCATACTCACTGACTACTTCATCAAGACTCAGGTCCTCTCATTTTGGACTTTCTCAAAGAAAGTAACCTTTACAGAAATTTTTGACATGACTCCCGCATTTGCTTTTGTCTAGACATTTTTGGATTTTCCCCAACGTTTTTACTTTTTAGTTTTACCGTTTTTATCTAGATGACACTGCGTAACACATTAGTGTTGATGTGTCGTTAAGTCCCATCTAACTAACTAACTCTGGGATGTTGTTGAAGCCTTCGAGCAGATCCACTTTGAATGCATCTCGATTTATTTGCTTGTAGTTACATATTTTAACACATGATTTCATTTGGAGTGGTTTATTTCTGTTAACATAACAATGGATCATATAATGATCCGAAAGATCATTTTCTTGTACTTTGCATCGAAGGATAATCTGATCATCCTCTCTGGCAAAAACGAGGTCCAGTGTATGACCATATCGATGTGTTGGGCCATCAACATACTGACGGAAGCCAGCAGATTCCTATGATGAAATGAATCGCCTAACATCAGGTTTATCAGGATCATCTACGTGGACATTGAAATCACCAGCTATCATAACTTTACTGGGGAGAAGGGAGATCTCCCCTATGAATTCATCAAATTCAATCAGGAAATCAGTTGTTTTCAGGTTATTGACTTGCAAGGGAAGTATCCCAATAATATTCAACATTCTAGAAGATGTTGTCTATTGTTCTAGCTACGGTTCTACAATCATGTCAGATGTAAAGGAATGTTTAGTAATGTCGCAGTCTAAACCTACTGTCTAAGAGTAATTGCACAAAAGGGCATCTTCAACAAATTAATGAAATGTTGCATATTATCCTCAATAATAGAGTGGACTGGAGAAAGCTCTACAATCAAACCCCTCTACCAATGATGGCACACATGTGTATGATGGCAACCCCCTGCCACAAAAATTTGTGAAGAACACTGGTTTATATACTGAAATAGTTTTGAATTTGAAATTTCTGTTACAAGTCATAAAGTATTTGTTAAAATGGATTTTACTAAATTTAACAGATCATCCTGGGTGGTGCTAAACCATTGGCCAGTCAAACTTTTTAGCTCTATTGAAGACTTAATTAGGAGTACAAATTATAGTGGGAAAATGTAACAATTTATGCAGAAAATGGTACTGGACAAACTTCTAGGAGGGTGCTTTATATAATGGTAGGTCTTCCAACTTAGTTTTATACTGCTTCAAAGAACTACAACTAATTAACTTAGGCTGGGAGATGTATTTTACAGACATCGTAACACCCGTCACGTTTTGTAACACCCGTCACGCTGCTTAAATCAAAGTTACTCAGAATAAATAAATAGTTTTTCTTCAAACTGGTTATGTTCATTAACTTCAATGTTTGCACCTTTCATAAAGTGTCAAGTTTGGTATAAATGTTTTAAACTCACAGACTTTTACAAGAACTTTTTTTAATCAGAATTTTCCAGATTTTGTGATGTAACACCCGTTACACACCTTATGAGCAGTATAAAGTTGCTGTATGCTGCCAACTTATTTTTTTTTTTTTATTTGAGTACACCTCAACCTAGACTACTGTTAACCACTACAGCATTTGACTCATCTTTCTTGGTCTTTAAAATATAATTAGGGAATAATCAGAAATTATCTCTAAATGGTAACACCCTTCACGTGGAATTGACCATATAAGTAATCCTTTTTTCCCAAATTTTCCCCAGGTGGTCTTCGGACCCCGTTGTAGATGCATTCTATGCATTTGGTTTCTTCCTGCTGACGAGTGAACCATTTTCCTCCTACAAGACACATCGCTTGAATGCACCAGCATATATGCTGGCTAAAGATAAAATAGCCTATGATTACCTTTAGTTATTAGCTAAACTCATCGAGGTGGTAAAGAAACTTTTAAAGGGAAATTTTGTGTTTGGCTGGCTTTTTGTTGAATCTATCCTCGTTTATTTGCGATCGGGACCCGTTCGATGAAAGATAGGTAACTAAGAAAAACATTCTACCCTCCGAGCACTAATTAACGAGTAATTAACCTTTCTGTAACAACTAATAGATTTGTTCACCCAAATAATTATGCATGCCAAACCACTCCTTCATCATCCCTGATTTGAGAGCACCTCTTGATTAAACTCCAGCCAATAATAGGAAGAATCATGGGTGTGGATCATGGGGTGGGGTTTTACCAAATCCTTCTGAGGACTTTTTCCATTGTGTGCAAAATATCTTTTTTGAGTTTTTATGGGAGGGTAAACCTGATCGTATTAAAAGAAATGTTTTGATCAATTTTTACAACGAGGGTGGTCTGCAGATTCCTCATGTTAAGACAGTATGTGACTCCTTGAAAGCATCCTGGGTAAAGCGGTTTTTATTGGATTCAGATAAGTGGTTTTTCCTGAAGAAAATCTTAAGCGACAAGGGGGGCTTCCATTTCTTTGACTGCAATATTCATTATAGGGATAAAGTTCTCACAAATATACAAGATGATTTTTACAGGAGTGTCTTGGAAGCATGGTTTTTGCACAAATTTTGAAAGGTGCAGAAGGAACATCCAAATTACAACGCAGTTGTACCTATGAAACTGCCCAGTGACTATAACATGTGGCATACACTGTAACAGATGGTATGATTATCGAGCTAAGTGGGGGTACTGGAAAAACAACAAAGAGAGGGGACCATTTCTTACGATTGGCAGCAGACTTATTCTTAAGGATTGAGACTTGACATTCCATTTCATATAAAGAGCGAAGTTTGTTTTGGAAGGCTTGAAATTGTAAAGCATCTCCCTGATATTTACTGGAAAAAATAAAATATTTACATAGAACAAAGACGGTATTTAACAAGAGAAAATGCTTTTTATCATCATACAATAATAGCGTCTCGGAAGTTGATGGGTCCCTATTAATAACATTCTTTTGTTTTAGCCACGAGAGGACTTCCTTCCAAAAAGCAATGGTTACTTTACAAGTCGAATACAAATGAATAATAGTTTGTTCACCCTCATTACAAAAGTTACATACTGGGGAGTTAATCAAATTAGCTTAAGAGTTTGTAGGAGAAATTCGGTGTAAAAATTTCAAATTAAAATTCCTTAGCAGAGGATCTAGAGTGCATCCAAAAGAAGTATTAAAGGTTTTCTGGAGAGTGGTAATTGGACTATCTAAACTGCAATCAGTTTTTCATTTCTGTATTAACTTGTTATTAATAAGCGAAATAGTAAAAGAGGATATCACATTTTTATAAAACAATTTAGCAGGCTGTTTGGAGGTCTCGGATGTATGCTTTATATCATTAAAGAGAGTTGTATTGTTACTCGTTTGGTGAATAGCACTTTTCCACTCAAATGGGATGGAATGAACGATCCCAAAGTAACAAAATCTGTATTTATATCAAGCGTTTCACAAAAATTTTCAGTCCTTAAACGTATTGTCATTATTACAGAGATCCGAGATCGTCTTAACTCCCTTGTAAAACCAGCTTTTCATAAACATCACATTATGATCAATAGTTATAAAAGAATTGAACCAAATATTTTCAGCTAGATACTTCTACAATTGCGTCTAATTTGTCCCTTGAGTATGATCTGTATATATTTCTTCGTATTTTTCTAATATATATATATATATATATATATATATATATATATATATATATATATATATATATATATATATATATATATATGTAGGTATATGTGTGTATATGTATGTGTGTATGCGTATGTATGAACCGTATATATTTATACATGTATATGTTTGTGTGTGTGTGTATATATATATAATATATATATATATATATATATATATATATATATATATATAATATATATATATATATATATATATATGTGTGTGTGTGTGTATTTATCAAATTACCATATGAAAGTGTACATGTCTTGAGGGAAGGTCCCTAGCCTTCAAGGCTTTAGGCTTTAGAAAGCTTATTGTGCCCAAATATTGCACCATTTGCCATAAGGACACCTTCCAATTTCCATTTTCTCAAATGAGAGGGGGACAACCCTCCCCAGGCCGGAGATCACACAACATACTGTATGCCCCCCAAGTTAGGGACGCATCCCCCTCACATTTTGGAGGGGGGCATCCACCTTTCCAGTAATATCACATACATTTAAAAAGCTAAATGTGCCCAAATATTGCACCATTTGCCATACTGACACATTCCAATTTCCATTTTTGATTCCTTGCCGAAGGCAGGCAAGGAATCTAGGCGATGGTGATGTGTGTATGTGGATGCGTATGTGACGCTTTGCTTGCAAACACGATATCTCAAGAAGGGTAACTGTGACTGAGCTCATACGTAGTGTGTGGGTTGGTCATATTGAGTTAATGATCCCTATTGTTTTTGGTGGAGGTCAAAGGTCATTTGGGGTCAGGAGAGGTTAAAACGTCAAAAGCTTGTAAACACGATATCTCAAGAAGAGTAACTGTGAGGAATGTCATACCTGGCATGTAGATTGCCCATATTAAGTAAATGATTCCTGTTGTTTTTGATGGAGGTCAAAGGTCATTTTGGGTCACCAGAGGTCAAATAGTAGAAACCTTTGGAATTGTTTGTAAACACAATATCTCCAGACAGATAAATGTGAGGGATCTCATACTTACCGTGTGAATAGCCCATATTAAGTAAATTATCCCTATTGTTTTTGGTAGAGGTCAAAGGTCATTTAGGGTCACCAGAGGTCAAATGGTAAAATCTTGGGAATTAATTGTAAACACGGTATCTCAAGATGCATAAACCGGAGGGATCTCATACTTAGCGTGTAATTTCCCACATTAAGTAAATGATCTCCATTATTTTTGGTAGAGGTCAAAGGTCATTTTGGGTCACCAGAGGTCAAATGGTAAAACCTTGGGAATTAGTTGTAAACACGGTATCTCAAGAACAATAAATGTGAGGGATCTCATGCTTATTATGTGAATAGCCCATATTAAGTACATGATACCTGTTGTTTTTGGTAGAGGTTAAAGGTCATTTAAGGTCACCAGAGGTCAAATGGTAAAATCTTGGGAATTAATTGTAAACACGATATCTCAATGTGCATAAATGTGAGGGATCTCATACTTACCACGTGGATTGTCTATATTGAGTGAATAATTCGTACTATTTTTGGTGGAGGTCAAAGGTCATTTGGGATCAGGAGAGGTCAAAATGTCAAAACTTTGTAAACACGATATCTCAAGAAGGGTTACTGTGAGGAATGTCATACTTGGCATGTAAATTGCCCATATTAAGTAGATGATTTCTATTGCTTTTGATGGAGGTCAAAGGTCATTTGGGGTCACCAGAGGTCAAATGGTAAAAACCTTGGGAATTGTTTGTGAACACGATATCTCCAGACAGATAAATGTGAGGGATCTCATACTTAGCATGTAGATTGCCACATTGAGTAAATGATCCCTATTGTTTTTGGTAGAGGTCAAAGGTCATTTGGGATCACCAGAGGTCAAATGGTGAAACCTTGGGAATTAGTTGTAAACACGGCATCTCAAGAACGATAAACGTGAGGGATCTCATACTTACCTCATGGATTGTCCATTCAAAGTAAATGATCCCTATTGTTTTTGGTAGAGGTCAAAGGTCATTTGAGGTCACCAGAGATCAAATGGTAAAACCTTGGAAATTAGTTGTAAAGATGATATCTCAAGAACAATAAATGTGAGGGATCTCATACTTACTACGTGGATTGTCCATATTAAGTAGATGAAGGGTATTGTTTTTAGGGAGGTCAAAGGTCATTTGTGGTCAACAGAGGTCAAATGGTAAAATCTTGGGAATTGCTTGTAAACACAATATCTGAAGAAGGATAAATGTAAGGGATCTCATACTTACCATGTGAATTGCCCATATTGAGTAGATGATCCCTATCATTTTTGGTGGAAGTCACAGGTCATTTGGATTCACCAGTGGTCAAAAGGTCGAAGCTTGTAAACATCTTATCTTAAGAAGGGTAACTGTGAAGGATCTCATATGTAGCATGGGGATTGCCCATATTGGGTGGATGATCTGTATTGTTTTTGGTGGTCAAAGGTCATTTGGGGTAACCAGAGGTCCAAAGGTCAGGTCAAATCCTTGTAAACATGGTATCTCAAGAAGGATAACTGTGAGGGATTTCATACTTAGGTTGTGTATTGCCCATATTGAGTACATGATCTGTATTGTTTTAGGTGGAGGTCAAAGGTCATTCAGGGTCACCAGAGGACTAAAGGTCAAAACATTGAAAACATATCTCAAGAAGGATAACTGAGGGATCTCACACTTGACCTGTGGATTGTTTGTATTGTGTAGATGATCCTATACTTTTTCGTGCAAGTCAAAGGTCATTTGAGGTCAAAACCTAGTAAACATGATATTCAAGGAGGGTAACTATGAGGGATCTCCTACTTGGCCTATGGATTGTTCATATTTAGCATGTAGGTCATTTTGGGTCACAAGATTTCAAAAGGTTTTTACCGTATAACATGATATCTCAAGTAGGAGTAACTGTGAGGGATCTCATGCTTGTCATGTGGGTGATTCATGTTTGTTACAATATATCCATATGGCAAGGAATCACTAAGCCTTTTGGCTTTCTGGTTTCAAATGGGAGGGGGACAACCCTCCCCTTAGACCCCTCCCCAATGCCATTTAAAGATGATGACATGCTCCATTCTAATGGCCACAGCTTCCGAAGTTGTCGGATCTGGTCTCCCACCGGGCATTGTCCCTTACCTCACAACCACAGGAGGGACCTTTTCGCTACTTCGGCGTGTTAGGCCCTGCTCAATCGCACATTTTGGTTTTACCCCTACGGCGGAATGTTATGCCTATTTTTTGAAAAGTTTTGCTAGGCCACTGGCTACCCACAAGTTTTGCTCATGCTTGTGCTCGTAATCTATCTATCACCCAAGTGGCGATCCATAAACTTGCTTTTAACCATCTGACCATATCGACTTTCTGATCAAAGGATGTCGACATGGTACGATAAATTATCTCACCATGTCGACTTCTTGTGCAAAGGATATCGCCATGGTGAGATAACTTATCTAACTGTAAGAGAAACGTGTTGGCATCGCATCCAATAGAAAGTCAACATGGCGAGATAATTTATCCGGCCAAGTTAGTCCTTGAACAGGACTCTATGCTACGTACACTTTGTTTTACTCCGCACTAGAGTCCTTGTCCTGCCTACACAAAAAACCCCGCAGTTAAGGTTTGAGAGGAAAATTTATCAGAAATTGATCGTTCCTAAACTAACTGTCATTTCTCCGATTCTAAAACCATGCAACTCAGTTTATTACCATTATATTGTAGAAAAATATGCATTTACACAGCTCACAGGTGTGTTCTAAGGCCAAAACTCACAAAACTCGCTTCGACGATCGTCAACAAACGGCAGCCATATTGTCAGAATGGACCATGGTAGCGCTTCCACATTTTGATGTCCAATTTCCTAAAATTATTTGCAGGATTTCCTTAAATTTTGTTACATTTTCTTGATTTCAGATTTTGAAGTCAATATCTACCGTTTTAGGGGAGAAGATCCATTTTTAATATACAAATATTTTCTCCAAAGTCCAAAATTGTGCATCTATACGACATGCTATATCCATTTGCATACTACCCTGGTTACAACTTTTTACAGGGAAGTCAGTCATGTGACTGCACCGGCACTCTAAAAGCTTGTAACTGACTTAGTGTTAAGGTCAGTTTTTACCTCCAAATTTCACCTTCTTGCTCCCCTCTATTCCAAGAAAAACTGGTCAAGAAGCATAGATGCAATGACAAAGAACGTTCATGGAAAGTATGGTAATCATAGGTGAATATTTGAAGCTGTGAGTAATGCCGGTCTGCTGGCAGACCGGCTAATGAACGGAAATTTTGTGTAGGCAGGACAAGGACCGTGGTACGGAGTAGGTTCACCGTTAACGTAGTACACGGTCCTGTTCAAGGACTAGGCCAATTCGACTTCCTAAATTAGGATGTCGACATGGTAGGTAAATTATCTTACCCTGTCGACTTCCTAAGCAAAGGATGTCGACAGGTTAGTTCTAAAACTTACCAAACTCGTGGTGGCGGGGGTTTTAGATATTTAGTGTATGACTTTTACTAAAACCTCCACACCCATGACCGTAAACACTGTCGCGGATAACACTTTTACCAAACTCGTGGGTCGTCTGGTCTTAGAAATTTAGTGTATAGTTTTTACTAGACCCCCCACACCCACGACCCTTAAACACTGTCGCGGATGACACTTTGACCAAACTCGTGGGTCCTGGGGTTTTTAGAAATTTAGTTTATGATTTAAACTAAAACCCCCACACCCACGACCCTTAAACATTGTCGCGGATGACACTTTTACCAAACTCGTGGGTCGTGGGGGTTTTAGAAATTTAGTTTATGATGATTATTAACCCCGAACACGCACGACCTTAAAGATTTAGAGTCAGAAAAAGGAATAAAGTGTCTATTTAGAACTACAAAGGAACTAAAGGTTGTTTATGGAAGTAATGCAAGTATATCAAAACCGTTCAGCTTCTCGGTCGTCTTGGTATCAGTGGATGCACCTTTCTTGTTCCTCAATCTCCGCTAACAAATATATTTCCAGATGTAGAGGAAATTTCCAGAAAATCTTAAGGAACTTCCTAGAAATCCTTGTACAGAGGTAAAACTTTCATCAGGAATGAGATGCTTTGTACAAAATAGGAATGAAGGGTGAAGAATGAAATGTGAAGTAAAAAGGAAAACTGACAGAAGTTAGGAATTTGTGTATTTTATTTAATTTGATTTAATCAGGTGGAAGGATAACAGCATACTGTACTATCAGTAGTATTAACACTTGGGAATTTTCTCCAGATATTGGGAATTTTTGACTTCGCAAGAGAACTTGGGAACACTGGAAAACTATCTCAGTTATTTGAGGAATATCTTGGAGATCTGACAGAATGGTCTGGGAAGTTTAGCGTTTTTCATGCATTTGCAGAACGAAATACAAAGAAAATGAATTTTTACAATCGGCTGAATCTCGTAGACAACTACCGACCGGCGCCTTGAGCCCATCTTTAGAACTCGCTCGATAAGGAGTGTCGTTAATAGTTCCAAAATACGCAGTCATATGTGAGGGTAAATAACAAAGGAAATTTTTATTCAGATCCTGGGAATGTTAGAAAAACCGCTGCATGTCACTACCACTACGTAGAATATATGCAATGGTTTACATGAGAGAGCGTCGCGAGAAGTGAACGCACGGTGCATGGCGTACGGCTTTGAGGAGTCACTCATCCTTATCGTTGTGGCTCTTATAATGCATACTGAACATACCTAGCAAAGGTACCTTACCCAGCGGGCGCGGAAGCATTAATACTGGCGGGGGAGGGGGGGGGGCGAGCGAACCAAAATCTGATTAGATATTTAAAAAAAGCGGGAAATTATGTGGTCGTCGTTCTAGGAGCGGTGTAAAGGAGGGATGTATTTAGTGTCCTTACACATGCAATCTGATGTTAAAATTGTTATCTTTGGAAGTGAAAGTTTTCGAGAATTTATATTATCTTTACTCGCCTCTTGCCTCACCCATCTCCTCTACACCAGTAAGCCATAGAAAGAGTAGCCATAAAAGATTATTACCAGGGTGGGATTATTTTTATTTATTCTAATGAAAAATGGAATCACTGAACAAACAAAACTTTCCTTATGGTATAAACTAGGGGTTCTCAAGCTTTTTGAGGGTGAGGGCCAAATAGAGAGGCTGGAAAGAGATTAAGGGCCACAGAGGGGATCTCAAGCTTTGAGAGAGAGAGGGGGGAACATTTCGAAAGAACGAAATCCATACTTAAAAGATCCTGAGGCTAGTAATATCTACGGCAAACAGAAGCAGAAGTTCACAGGTTTCATAAGCGACCCCTTCTGCTGTTGAGAGGGCAGTTTGCACTTTGCAGTGTCCAACGGGAGTACCACTGACCTCAGCCCAACATGGTTTGGGCTGAGGTCAGGCACTCTAAGACTGCAAGAAATGGCACTCTGCACCACAAATTTGCCTCTTCAAATAGGGGTGGCTTCTGGTGGAGGTCTACCCCTCGGACGGAGCAGCAGAGTTTCAAAGGAAAGGCAACGCGAAAATTTGCGCGCCGAAAATTTTGAGGTGGCTATTGAGTTGGTTTGGTTTGGTTTGGTTTGTTTTGGGTTGGGTTGGGTTGGGTTGGTTGGTTGGTTGGTTAGTATTTAACGACACACCAACACGAATGTGTTGTATAGTGTCAACTAGATAAATTCGTTTTAAGTCCTCCCCTTCAGTCGCCTTTTACGACAGGCGGGGAATACCGTGGGCATATTCTACAAACCCCAGCCCACAGGGGGCGAGGTGGCTATTGAAGAAAATATGAAGAGATAGTCTTTATTCAGCAGTATGCCCTTCTCACGGAAAACTCAAGAAGTTTGTTGATGCGGCTGGTCGTCGGGGGATTTCATACTTTATCTTACCCATCAAGGCTGTCACCGCAGTGTCAAACATTCATAAAAGTGCTTGCTTGTAAATTCCATTGCTAGTTATAAGGTCTGTCCGATGCTTTCGTATTGCAAATGTCAATCTTAAAGAGTTTTAATGCATCTGGAATTTGTCGAGGTTTAAGCCTACGTGGCACGAAGTACTTTCTTATCAAAGCCACTGCTGAAGCATACGGTATTGTTTTTGTTGAACCAAGACCAAATTTATAAGGGCATCTTTGGAAAAAATCCAGTTGAAACTGACAAATTATTGGATTTTTCTTGAATTATAGATGGCTACGTATTGAAGGGCCGTTAACCCTTAGCTCAGCCGTGTAGTACGGAAAGGGAGACGTAAACCATAGAAGTCCAAAAAATTAAGAGTTATCGAACGAAATTATCAAGCAAAACTGAACGCTAATTTTAAATCCAGAAAAAGGAAATCCAGCGCTAATTTGAATCCAGAACGAAGAAAAATTGAACGTTAAGTTTAAATCAAGCGAGCCAGAGAAAGCGAAAGATAATTTAACTGCTCAAAGAGAAATGCAGAGAACTCGCTGAACTTTGTTAGAACTTGAGGTGGAGGAAGAGTCCTGTTATTGTATGAATACCGGAATTGTATATATTTGTTCACTTGTTTATGAACCGAAGGGAGAGGGAGAAATAAACTGTAATAAGGAAGAAGGAAAAAGAGATTTTTTTGTCAGTCAGTTTTTGTCTGTTTAATTAGTCTCACGCAAACCTCATTCCACTTAAATTTTAAAGGGAACCCGGAATATACCCGTGACAGGCTCCCGACGAAAATGTAGTTTCCCAACAATAGGGCTCATGACCCCTTGAACAATCCCCATCTGGTGCCACCCGTCTTCAATTCTGCGTCTAGCATGCGTGGGACCATTTTGGTGTTTACTACTAAGCGTCGGTTTGCGGTGTAAGAGAAACACCTAGCATTACAAATTAAGAAGGTTGCGACGCAGTATCACTCTGAAACGATGAACTCACACAAGTTCTGGGTATTTCCTTCTTTTCTAAACGGACAATATTTGGTTGCTACGGAAGGACTGTCATTCATGTTCTAAATTTTTGTACATCATTAACTATAGTTGTACGTGTTTGGTTTTATTTGACTGTGGTTTGAATTGTCTGTTTTTTACCTACAATGGTTTTTAGACTGGCCTGTTCCCCCCCCCCCCACACTGAAAAATTTAAAAGGGAATGTCTCCCCTGCTCTCCCCCCCCCCCCCCGGGCTTCTGCCACCTATGGCGTCCTTACGGATATAATGAGAGCAGACCTATTTACAGTGTTGTAATCGAGTCACTGAAGTTCCGAGTCTTGAGTCGAATCGAGTCTTCCACTAGTCGAGGCAGTCTTTTACTTCCCATGTCGAGTCGAGTCGAGTCATCAACTGAACTCGAGTCGGGTCCCCAACCTCACTCGAGTCGAGTCGAGTCACTGTCTTGAGTCAATTTAGCACATTTACCTACGATACTAGATAAGACAAGCAAGTTATCTACACAATTGCTATACATGCTGACTTGGTCACTCCTGATCCTGGAACGGGTGTTGGAGGCGACAATTGTGCCTCTCCTTTCATCTATATGTCAACGAATATCAAGTTATGATGAATTTTACCATTACAGATTTTTTTACTCTTTTACTTTGTACAGCTTACTTTCACTCTTCATTTCAGTTAAATTACTCATCTAGTTTTTTCTTTCCTTTTTTAAGGGTCACAGGTCGTTTTTATTTTTGCATCTAGGAATCTATCAGAAGGATCCGATCTATTGATAGCGATATCAAATTATATTTTATTTATAACAAATCTAATTGGTGTGAAGTCATTTGATAGGTACATAGAAAAAGAGGCAGTGATGATTCACCATGGTGCCATATTATTATCTATGATATATTATTGACTCCATCTCTTGAGTTGAAAAAATATTACCAGTATTGTTGTGTGATCGTAAAAACTAGAAACAACAGAAGGTAATCGATCGAAAGCTCCGAATGGCATATTTTTTTCTTATATAGATAAGTCCAATCACCGATTAAATTCTGAGGTGTGATCATTTGAGCTCTTCGGGATCATTCATTTTTCTCAAATTTTGTCCCTAAATTATGCAGAAACATTTCTCATTATGGCTGTAGTAGCCGACAGCGATGTATCATTATGTTTATCTGAACTGAACTCTACTCCATGTTCTTGTATAACAAATTCACAATTTCTGAAAAACTGGAATATCGATTTATAATTTACAATAGAACAAAAACAATCGTAGATACAATATGTATTATATGAACACAGTCAGTATGTCCGGATCTTGGCGATGCAAGCCATGTCTGCCAATACTCCTACTAGAAGATAAGACTGGCGCGCGTCCGCATGAAACCGCTGTATGCAATATTGTGCATATTTTCAGCTAGTGCGAAAGTTTTTATCTCATCGCTCCGTGAGGAGGATGAGATATTGTAGTCATTTGACCTGTTGGGCTATATTCTGCAATGCCAGCAGAAAGAACAACCATTGCCATGGTAACAGTTAATTTTCACAAGTTACTAGTCTAAAGTCCTAACCCATGGTGGGGTACCCCAGGGTGACCAAAAGTCCATAACGGGAGGGAGGGGTCAAAACGTGTCCGTGTGTATGTGTGTGTGTTTGTGAGCGCGTGTGTGTGTTCTTTCAAGAGCTACCTTATGGAGACTTTTAAACATCCCAGCATAGCCTTATGGAGACATTCTTCCTTGTGGAGTCTTTTGTGACGTCTCCACAAGGAAAGTGATGGTTTTATCCCCAGTTCAGAGCAAATTTGCATATTTAGCTTATTACATGCTATGCAGATATGTAAATTAGTATCTTGACAACCAATTAATTATGAAATGTAAAGAAATACCAAAGTTTCAGGCATTTTAAGAAATGTCTCCAGAAGGCAAGCCTAGTGGAGACATTGAGTGTATAGATGTGAACGTGTATAGTGGATGAAAAATTTCTGAAACCCTTGATATTAAAGAGCGCCCTCAGTAATTTTTTCTTGTGGAGACAGCTGGTTATGGAATTACTTGAAACCATTATTGTTTCACTTAAACGTAAATTTGAATGTTAATATTGACAGCTTAGCTAAAATTTCACACAGTCACTACATGTAGGAAGATGAAAAAATATACCACATTTCTTTTCAGTTACCATCTCGTATTTTCTGGGCTTGACCTCCATGCAAAGCATATTTTACGATTTGTGTACACATCAATTTATCCACTGAATAAGTTCGATGATTAGTCCTCCCACTTCAAAATCTAATTGGATCTGTGGTCCCTGAGTTGTCAGACAAATTTGTGCAATAAAACAGCAGTATGACCATTGAATGAGAACTGAGAACTATATGTAGGCCTACTGCCAGTCAGGCAGCTGTTATATTCCTTGTATTATTTGATGTTATACTCATTTGTAATTGAGCACACTGGCCCATCCATCAATCATCCTTGGACTTTGAGCAATAAAACCGCATACTGTGGTGTCAATTAAATGCAACATTTTAGCAGGAGTGTTCACATGTTTCATAGTCATGGTCATTATATGAATCACTTCATGCCGACATTTGTAGCAGTCACTTCAGATGCATACGGTCAGATTTACCCCAGAGAAGGAGCAGAGAGTATGTGTGTAAATATATCATTGCTTCAATTGTAAAACTTGTCTCTGTCTTCTTTTATTTTGTGTCACCGTTATAACAGTACCGTGCATGCTGTTGTCATAGTTGTCAGGACTGGATGACTCGAGACTGCAAATATCGTTACGTACACTATGCATACATAAAATATTGTTGTTGCATGCTACGTACAGAGCATTAGTAAGTGTGCAGGATGAACAGTGAGCACTCGCCAACTTCAGTAGCTGAGTTTTCACAGGTAAACAGTGTTGTCGACTCGATTCTATGCGAACATCATTCTCATTTAGAAGAAGCATTTCTACTGGAATAAATTCCATGATTTGCATGAAAAGAATGGTAAAAATAATTTCTAAAGTATATCACAGTTCCTAGAAATTTGATTGTGATTGATTCTCTGCTTCATTTTGCTCCGAAATAATACAGGTTAGTAGTATGAGAAGTATCCTAGTGGTATTTATGTAACTGTTAGTGTATGTTAGGCTTAGGTCATGAAAGTGGTTGATATCGCACAGTCTGTTGTCTAGAGAAAAAGGTAGTATCGTATTTCTGTTAATAATCGTATTTTTTATTAGTTTTGTCATGGACATGTTTGAGATTAATATTCAGATTTCACATTATTTTTAAGTATGGATCGTAAGATCATGACTGTGATTTCCTAGGTAGATTTTGACGTGGAAGGCCGTAAAGTCAGCCATTCAGGTTGTCCACTCAGTGAGCATCGTCGTAGCGTGAAAACAGTGCATGCCTTCATGTGTGGTTTGATATAGTGTAGTGATGGAGGGAAATCCCTAATTATGAGCATGCTCAGTTGTTACAAATAAGGGGAATCCCCTCATGTGTAAAAGTTAAATGTATTGACCTGCATGGTATATTGGTAGTGTCATATGTTGCTACACATGGCATAAAGTACAGTAAGGGCCTCTGTGCACAGTTAATGAGTTCTGTTCATGGCTTTGTGCACTTGGTGAGTTATGAAAAGGGAGAAATAACATGTTCCTGACACCAATTACCTTATGCAGAGTTGTTGACTTGAGTCACTGACTTGGACTCGAGTCGTACTTTTTCTTAACTTGCAACTTGACTTGAAGACAAATGACTTACTACCACTTGACTTGAACATATTTGGCTTGGCGACATTAAATGAAAATGTTATCGCTAAGTGTAGCACGAATTTTTTCACCGCAAAATTAAGTAAGTAACAACACATTGCAGATTTTTCCTTCATTTATTCAGATTGCATTGTGCTGCGAGTGGAACGGATACTGAAAAGACACTTAGGGGGCCAAAAAAGTGCAGCTGTTATGTAGCACTATAATTGAGTCAATCATTTAGATCCATGTAGTGTACTTTGCAAGGTTTGCCCAAAGACGCATCACATTTAGAGTAAGTGTACACCAATGCTTCCCAATCTTCTTCGGCTCATCGCCCTTTGCACCAGGGCCCTGCTTGCACAGAATGGTATCGAGAGAACTCCCTCCCCTCATGCCTACAAATATAAACAAAACGAAAAGATCAGCCTATGACTACAAAATATGAGTAACAAGAAAATGAAACTGTTTGGTTTGGAAATAAAGGGTCTTTGTATGTGTGGGTTGAGGGAATTACAAATTGATGGGGGCTCACTATGTGATGGCGAAGCTCAAACTTGCGATCGTCAAAGGGATGATGACCTAATGGGCTATAAGCGACCCCAAGAAAAATCCCAATAAATTGCTGCAAAATTCTACCTCCTGGCATCTGACAGTCAAGATATGATCAAGAATAATACTTGTTGACCTCATTTTATCTCCACTTTGTATTTATTCGAAAGCAAAGTAGCCAGTTTTTAGTATCTTTCAAAATCTCCTGCTCATATAAAGAAAATTAATTTCCAAGAGGCCCCCGCTGCACTTCCTATTTTCCCTCTCCCCATGAACAGCAAAATCATCCCATCATCAAACATTTCCATATTGTGCGTGTGGACATATGGTCTACCATAATCATACCTGTATGCTTTGTGCAATGAGAGGGAATCATGATTCCTCATAGCTGCTTTCTCAGACCTTTTCTGAAATCTTCCATACAATATATTTCAATAAAACAGTTTCTCTCATCATGAATCTTTTAGAGCAATAGCAGGCCTACTTCCACTTTTTCTTACCATTTTAAGCATACATTTAATTTAATGGGTGACTTTTACACAGCTTCAGAGAAAACCTGTTACC
Source organism: Holothuria leucospilota (assembly GCA_029531755.1). Classification (NCBI taxonomy): domain Eukaryota; kingdom Metazoa; phylum Echinodermata; class Holothuroidea; order Aspidochirotida; family Holothuriidae; genus Holothuria; species Holothuria leucospilota. Next base: position 38,507 of record JAIZAY010000032.1, read on the forward strand.
ACATGAAAGAAACATTGATACATGCAGGTTACCCATAAAGCTCAAAAATGTTGTAGTGGTGTTGTGTAAGTTGAGGAATATTCTCCAAATGATTCTAGTTCTATAAGAACTTAGTTTTTCTTAGTAAACACAGTTTTTCTTACTGTTTAGCTACTAACAGTAAGTACATTAAGCTGATATGATCCATTGATTGTCCTAGCTAAGAAATTGTTGCTTGGATGTACCTTAGAATATGGACAAAATATATTTCGTAAAGCCCTCTCCGCTTAAAGACAGATTTGCATCACCCCAAGTATGAATTTTAGTTGGGGGTTACCAAAAGTCTCAATTGGTGACTACTCTTTGATTGGTGACTACTCTTTGACAACGTGCGTTGTGATTGGCTATATAACAGTTAAGACATTCGTGTCTTTCGTATTATCTTTCAAACTACCACTTATACCGTACAGAAGTGGTAAGAACGAAAAAGAATGTGTGTATCCTCGCAGTTTGCTTCTTCAACGTTGAAATGACTCTTTGGCAATTTAAAACGTTCGCCCGGTTGTCTTAACTGTTAGCCAATCACAACGCACGTTACATAGAATTTGTCGAATAATGAGCTACTCGTATCTACCTGCAAAGCCACTACTCGATCTTTTGCTTCCCTTTACCTTGCACTGCGTGTTTTCGCTTACGAGACGGCATAGGTGGCTGCGCAGGCTATAATCAATACGTCATCTGCCGCGGTGAAGTTTGGCTACACTGCTCCCCCCGATGTTCCATTTTTTACGAATAATTCTGACCAGAAGTGATTTTATGGCCCGAGTTGTGTCCGAAGAGGTGTTAGATGTTCTTACCCATCGAACGACGTCATTGAAAGAAATCAGTGAGTTTGGCAGAGAACGTAATAATGTAAAAATAGGCCAAGCTTTGAGTCTCGTCCTGAAAGGTGACATACCTTGTTAGTATATATATATATACATATATATATATAGTGTATATATGTATATATATATATATATATATATATATATATATATATATATATATAATATATATATATATATATATATATATATATATATATATATATAGTGTATGTGTATGTATAATGCTCGGAACGCCTGTGATTTCAAGTATGTACGAAATTGTTTTGCCGGCGTAAACTTACCCTCTAGGCCCTTGTAATATGGCAGAATTACGAAGCACTGACTTCCTTCCCAAACGCTTTCATGGAAATGTCATTAATGCGGATTTGGCAAGGGCCCACTTTCTCGCTTTCACTGATTTTCTAGAGGCGCATGACTTTCTAGACCCCGTAAACGACGATGGTTTTCAGGCGGTCGTCTCCACCTTCAAACGTACTCTCAACGGTACGGCCAGAATATGGATAGAAGGCAAAGTATTTCAAGATCTCGCGAACCTAAGGGCTTCCTTTCTCGCCAGATTTAGCGAGTCGTCATCCCATTATGCCTTGTCAAGGCAGTTTACGGAATTAACCTATGTTCCTGGGGATACAGCTGAGGTATTTCTTGCTTCAATTAGAAAGCTAGCCCTCCTTTTGGGTTACACTGATTTACAAGTACGCGACAAATTTTTGAACGCACTCCCAGGAGATTGTAGGTCAGCAGTTCTAATGTCCACTGACCGTGACGCAAACATTGATGGGCTCTTTCAAAAAGCGCAGTGCTACCTTGACCTGCAAAAATACTCAGAGTCTGCAGATACTTCTTCAAAATCAAGTGCTAGTGCTACAGCAGACAATGCTCTTCCTACACAAACTCAATCAGCAGACATTTCTGATTTGTGTAATAAAATTGATTCCCTCTTGGATGATCGAGCACGGCAACCAGCTAAGCAGGCTAACTCTTCCTCCTCTTTCCGGCAGCGCTACAATTCGCGTGATAGTAGGCGACAAGGATCCCGCAGACAACTTCAGGAAAGATCAAACAGTCGTTTTCCATTTACAGGGGTTTGTTTCTATTGTAACACCCCTGGACATAGAGCTAGGGACTGTTTCTTGCGACGGCATCACCAGCAGTTGCAATACGTGCCCCCATCTTTTCCGCCTCCTATGATGGAGCAGCCCCCAATGATACCTCCGCGGGGACCGCATTTTCAATAGGGGAAGACCCGACGAACACCCCGTCCGATCAACCCGTTAAACAGGAACAATACCACGAGTACGAGTACGCGAATAGTCAGAGTAATACGGATATTCGTATTCAACTAAATAATAAAAATTTTGCACGCGCACAGTTGCAAGATGGTAAAAATATCCTCCTTCTCTTTGATTCTGGCGCAACAAAATCCATTTATCTGCATCCGTTGTGAAAGCTTCACGCTATTTGTCATCTCTAAAACCAAACAAGGTGAAGCCAACTTATTTTCGTTTGGGTAATGGTCAATTTCTGTTGGCTAAAGAGACATTAACTTTGGACGTAAATATTCAGGGTCATCGAATTGAAATCAGTGCTTATGTCACAAGTAATTTAACTGGTATTGACTTGGTACTTGGTACAGATACAATGAAACCATTAAAAGGAGTTCTTGACTTCTCTGATAATTCGTTTGTAATCAAGTCAAAGGTTTTACCTTTTCACCCTACAAACAAGGTTGTAATTTTTCCTGGACAAACCAAATATGTGAATATTCAAAGTCGTGTACCATCTTATGCTCGTAATGCAGAGGTTATTCTCAACCCTGCCACATTTATTGCACATATGTGTCCAGCATCTATGATCGTTAAGTTACATAAAGGAAGAACTCTTCAAATAAGTTAGTTAGTTAGTTAGATGGGGTTTAACGACACACCAACACGAATGTGTTATATAGTGTCAGCTAGATTAAAAAAAAGGAATGGTGAGGTGAAATCACCTAAAAGGAAAAAGGATTGGGCAAAATACTAAGGTACCTAAACAAAAGCCAATGTGTGAGTCATGTCAAAATTTCATGTAAAGGTTACTTTCTTTGAGAAAGTCGAGAATGAGCGAAAGATCTGTGTGCTCAAACAACGTCTTCAGGTTTGGCACAGTGTAGTACTTCTGACGGATATGGGAGTATTCATAGCAGTCAATGAGAATGTGACTGACGGTGACATCACAGTCACAGGGGATACAATATGGTTTCTCATCCCCGTGGAGCAAATAAGCGACGAGACCTTTCATTGTGCTACCGAAACACAATTTAGCTTCCTTTGATTTGTCTGAACTTGCGACAGTTTTACATGAAATTCCTTCTTGTGCGTTTGATGAATGGCAGCATGAGAGACAAGATAGTCTTCCAACTAACGGCCACGTTAATACGGCCCAAATTTCACAAAGTGACGGTTCAAAACATCTTGATCGCGAATACATTCGCAGTCAAAACCTTCAGCGACACCCGCATTTAAACAGCGATGACCCCCTTGCTTCTTTGACAGTCGGAAATAATCCTTAAGGTAAACGTTTATAATAATAGTGTTTACCTCCACTGTATGAAGCGATACCATATACCTTTGTGCATTTTTGCTCAACGGAATGCAGAAAAATGCGGATTTTAAATCCAGCAAAACACTTTGGAACAAAGTGTTTTGTCACCGCAAGAAAGAGACTGAGGAATTTTATAAAATGCTTGAAAACAATAACTCTGTCTTTTCGCTGTATGGTGAGCTTTCTAGTTGTCCAAATTTTGAGGCGGACATTACGTTAACTAACACTGACCCGTTCTTTATTAGACCATACAAATTGTCCCCCGAAGATAAAAATTATTGTTTCCAAAGAAATTGGACAAGCTTGTCAGTCTTGGAAAATTGGCAGTTGGATATCAGTCCTATACGTCTCCTGTATTTTTAATTCCTAAGAAGGGAACTAATGAAAAGCGAGTCGTAACTGACTTTCGCTTCCTTAATAGAAGAATCCAGAGAATAAACCACCCCTTCCCCCTTTTGAATGAAACGTTGCGCACTATTGGTAACTCTGACGCAACCGTCTTGAGTGTGCTGGATTTAAAATCCGCATTTTTCTGCATTCCGTTGAGCAAAAATGCACAAAGGTATACTGGTATCGCTTCATACAGTGGAGGTAAACACTATTATTTTAAACGTTTACCTCAAGGATTAAATCTTTCTCCGGCTATCTTTCAAGCTAAAATGAACGAAGTACTGTCGCAAGTTCCCAATTCAGACCAATTTTGCATTTCGATGCATGATGATATTATTGTCTATAGTAAAGACAAAACGTCGCATTTCAAACATCTTGCAGGCATTTTTGAGGCTCTTACTGCAAATGGTTTAAAAATATCACCACGAAAATGTTGTCTGTTTCGAACTTCAGTATTATACATGGGTCATACTCTTACAGTAAATGGGGACGGAACGGCGACTATTAAGCCTCTCACAGACCGATGTGCGGCAATTCGTAATACGCCTGTACCGCACAATGTGAAAGCAGCACGAAGATTTGTGGGTGCAGTAAATTACATATCTCAATTCTTTCCCCATGTTCAAAAACACTTGAGACCCATACATAAATTAAGTAGACAAAGGAAACAATTTAAATGGACAGACGAGTGCCAGCAAGCATTTGACACAATTCGTGAACTTATGTGTAATCCGCCTGTTCTTCACATGCCGAAACGTAAAGGTCGTCTCACTTTATATAGTGATACCTCAAGAGTTGCTACTGGTTCATATTTAACTCAAACCATCGATGGTAAAGAATATCTCTTGGGTTACTATTCAAAGGTTTTACCAGATGCATGTTCTCGTTATACACGTATCCTACTGCCCCGCACTGTAGGACGCCTTCCACAACTGTCGCCATTGCGGGGGTCCTTCACGTCAAGCTGTCGTCTGCAGACTGTAGTATATAGTACAGTATGCTGATATTAATAATAGTAAATCTGCAGACGACAGCTGAGTGATAGGCTATGTGACTTGTGAGCAACAATAACACCGTCAACTTCAAATATCATTCATACTTACTAGTTACTAGGCCTAGCTGGATCTACTGTCAGTTTGCCAGTATGTGGATTGATGATGTTCGTGAATGGCCGAAATTGGAATTTCAAGGTAAATGGTGTAGGTTAGGCCTAGAAGTAGTAGAACCGAAATCATTTGGTCATCTCCATCGAAGCGAGCAACCCAAACGGGTAGGCCTAGGCCTAATCGGAAACTTGGCTTACCCTAACGTTACTGCTAGCCTAGCCTAGCTAGGCTAGGCCAAGTTTGTCTAGATCTTGGGTTAATAATTGATTTACTGTACAGTTTTACTACGCTGGGTAACGTTAGACCTAAGTTTTATGGAGTTGTAACGTTATAGCGTAATACCAGTTAAGCGAAATATACTAGGCCTAATTGTCGTAGGCATAGCCTAGGCTAGTAGTAGTAGCCTAGGCTACTAATGTAAGGGCCTACAGTAGCCTAGGCCTAGCTAGGCCTATCCGAGCCTAGGACAAACAAAAATAAATAAAAAAAAACAAAAAATAAAAAAAGAATAATAATAGCCTAATAATAATAATAGCCTAGGCCTAGGCCTACATAGCGTAAAATAAAAAACCATTTAGGCCTAGCTAGGCCTAAGACAAGTAGCCTAGGCCTTGGCTAGGCCTAGCCCTAGCCCAGACCTGGTTAGCTTTTATAACAGGTCAAAGGGCAAATGAGGGCTAACTTACAGCCCCATACAGCCCCTGTAAGCTGAAGATGCCCTGTACAGTGTTATCCACAAGCTGTTTGGTTAGGGTTCAACACCCAGACAAAATTTGCAGAGGGTATTCAGGCTCAGCACCCGGACAAAAAAATGTTCCACCCGGATAAAAAGTTGAGCCATCCAGACTGAAATTATGAATTCAAAACGTTAAAAGTGAGCAGACAGCCAATGGGGCCTAATTTCATTATGAACATTTTAGTAACGATAGGCAAATAAGAAATGTACTCAGTCATCAAAGAAGGCTATCTAGGGCTACTTCAGTAATTAATCATCTGTTTTAAGAAACATTTTTCAAAGGCTCTCTTTGTAGACAGTGATCACTATTAGGCCTAACCTTTCCTTCAGAGCACCCAGACACAAACTATATCAGTGGAGAACACTGCTGTAGTCAAAACCCTGAACAAAAAAGAGACAACCAAACCAACACCAAGTGAGACCAGAACAATTAGGGCCTAGATTCTACCACAGGTATGGAAAAACTTGTTGTTAACCTTAAAACAGTGAACTAAAGTGGAGTTGACAACCCACTTTTTTGGTGAGTGGGATTAAAGTAGAACTTAGAAGCCTTAATTTTGTGGCCTAGCCTAGGCCTATCTGCCTAGGCCTAGGCTATATGGGAGTACCGGGTGTGACTTTTGAGTGTGACAAATGAGGAACTATATAATGTCCCTGCTAGCCTGCTTTGGTTGTGAGAGTAGCCCAACGTAGACTACTGTAATGTAAACAAAGAGTTGAATGAAAACTGAAATTGAAAAAAGAGTGGCCCTGTACAAGAAATGGGGGTGGTAATTCAGCAACATTTTAGGAGATTTGGTGAAAATGGTAATCCATAATCACACCTCAGACAATACTGTATCACTACACAACAGCTGTAGGGCTATATGTATAACTTCATAACTTCCAGTTTTTAAAAGGGACAAGTGCCTGTATACTTTGGCTCCAACCAAGGTGCCGCATTTCATCTACTATGGTCTAGAGGTCTCCAGCATGCCGGACATTAAATGACCTTTCATATGTTTTCTTTTGTTTTTCTTGGTGTAACTTCGGCGTGGGCCTGACATGAAATTCACTTTTGGTCAATAACTAGACATTTGACCTTGACATAACTTGTACTGTAATTATGGACGGGTATGTGTCAGGTCCCACTTCTTGTTTCATCATTTTTCGGTGCTTTTAGTCTTTCAGTCGCCAAAATGTGTACTAATGTGAAGTTCAAGTTTATGGGTACTTGAACTAGTTTTCCATCGAAGAGTACGCTATACTGGATTTTTGGAGAATTGTTTCAGTTTCTCATAATTAATACAGTATAATTCTATGATATATGCAACGTTCTTTCTTTTAATTCGACTTTTCCAGCTGCCTCATATCCTGTTGATCTTCAAATGAGAAATTCAGCTCTCTGCAGTCCCAGTTTCATGCACCCTCAGTTATGGCGTTCATTTTGCTGAATTCTGATGAATGTATACAGATGTTGTTGATTCTGCAGGTTATATGTGAATGTGGTAGATACAGTACGGTACTGCATTTTTTGTCTCAATTAATTGCAATACATTTAAGTGCAGTATACATACGTGTATCACACATTCTACAGCTACAGTACAGCTGATTTTGTACAGGGCTTTGTTTACCAATGTTTGTTATGTGTGATCTCCATGGTTTGCCCACAGCTTTTGCTAATTGGTTGATGCCAACATCCCTGTCTGGGTGAATAAGCGTTTGCTACTGTGTTATTAACCTGAAATCCAGGTAAAGAGCCACATTAGAATGGAATGAGTACAGAAGGCCTAGCCCCTCGATTCCCAAATAGTGGGGCGCGACCCAAAATTGGGTCACGACTCACAAGATCAAAATTAAAGGGTCCCGAGCCTATCTGGGGGTCCCAGAGGTAGCTGAGGCTTGTAATGGGTTTGCAAGTTGCGTTCATAAGACATGATCCAACAGTAGGAAAACATTTGCAATCCATAGCGAATTATTCAATGCAATTTATCTTAGATTGACTTTCTCTATGTTAGCCGTTCAATACATCTATACACATACTGTAGTACCAGTAATTATGGAAAGCTTGCCAAGTGATGTTTGACACATTCTTTCAGTACCTGCACTTGATCAAACTGCAGTTTGCATGGCAAATGGCAAAGTACAGTATAATGTTATTTTGTATTTAAGCAAACTTACTTTTTTCAAAAAGCTTTGATCCCTTTCTCAGGACGTGGATGACTACAAGTTTACATTTCATCAAATCATAAATGTAGTACTTATCCTTGAAATCCTGAGGCTAACATGGCAGCTCCTAAAGGTGATCCTACCCCAAGTTGTATTACAGTATCTACATCACACTCCAATTCCTGCTGACCCTTCAACCCAAGCCGTGGGAGTGATTCATTTTGTATGTCAAGAAATGGCGTTTCCTGGAAGGTGAACAGCAGGAGCATGTGAATTCATTGCTCAGCATCAGCACAAATATTGTGTGTACAGTCTGATTCCCCAGTTCGAGAAGTTCAAAATAACATCAGATGTCACTCTAATTGCTACGGAATGTTCCCTAAAGCAAACAGACAAGAGGTTTGAAAGTACTGTAGAAAAGGAAGAAATGAAGCTGCCACTATGTCCGATGGAGCCACAAAATGCTGGTATGATTGTGTACCGAGCCTTTTTCATACAATAGGTACTACTGTACACTACAGGTAGGCTATGCTATATTTGGCCTGTTGATTTGGCAGTTGTATGAGTGTAATTCAGACTTAGGCCTGGCAAACTTGCACAGTTACTAACTAGGGGTTTTACTTTTAAGAACCATTCTGATTTCTGAACCTTGTTGATGCCATTCCTGATTTTCAACTGAATGTACATCAAACTGACTTTTGTATGGAAAGAAGACTTTCAAATGAAAAGGAGTAAATTCTACAGTGCTGACATAAATTTAAAACTATATGATTTTCCATTGAATCTCTGAATGATATTCGAATCTGTCCTGGTGATGCAGAACTTGGAGGTTCTACTGGGTGGTTCAATTCCATCAACAGATGCTGTAACTACATTCAGGTTTTGTGTGTAAATCATATGGTGTCCCCTTGTTTTGTGCAGGAAAATGCCAAAAGTAACCAAAATACCAAATACATGTACTCGAAAGTACTGTGTAATAGATCCTATGAGATAGCACAGGTGTCTTGAGATACAAAGCAGAAAATTGTGAGACCTTTCCTGATAGTATTAGAAGATAACACCTTTGCAATTTGAAAACTGTCTTTTATTGTCCACTTTGATACAATAAATGGTTAGTATAATATACTGAAATATCATGAGTTGACTAATTGAAAGTAGGTTAATTACATGCAAATAGATTTCAGAATGGCAAAAAAACACAATTTCAGATATGGGCAGTAAAGCTGCTGGTGAAAAATGTTCAAAAGTTTTAAAGCATGAAAAAAGGCAGTCTTCAATCAGCACAGAATACAGTCACCACATTTTTTTAATTTATGATTACACTAGTCACCCAACTTTGATTGACATCAAAAGAGGGCAAACTCAAACTGCATTAATATTTGCTTCCCCCCCCCACCTAAACTTATCAATAGCATACATGCAGATTAGTGAGGTGAAGATTGGACAGCAGAGAGTACTGTACATAGCACAGTGTACAGGTAGTTGACAATCTTCAAACTATACAGTGAAAACATGTGAGGAAGGACTTGTTATGATTTTAGTTGTAGCTTGTTTGAAGAATCGAGACAGTACCAGTGATGCACAGAAGAGATTGCTTCATTCCAGCACCTGCTCTGTACAGTAGTTAAAGGAATTAGGAAAAGACATATTATGCCAAATGTTTGTGTACTATGTTGCACAGAAGAAAAGGGAATTGTTGCACCTCCATGAAAAAGGCAACAATGAAGAGAGAGTCAGATGAAGACCAGTCTGCCTAGATAAAAAAAATAGGCTACAATGAGTCACTTGGCAGTGATGACATCCTCACCATAGAGTGGATAATACAAACTTCCTTGCCTTAATTAATGCAAGGAAGTTTGGGGGACCTACAGCCATGCCAGTTCTAGGCTGCAGCAACAGTTTGGAGCTAAAAAGAAATTTATGTTAAATTAATTACTTTGGGGATTATGAGCAAATTAAAAAGGATAATAGCTCCATTCAGCCTTCTTCCCTTCCCCATTCTAAACCTACAAAACAGGAATATACAGTATACTAGGGCACATATTAGGCCTTTTGGTCTAGCTACAAACCATAGAAGAATGAATAAGTAACATCAAGGCCTAATGCCAAATTATTTTCATCTTTCATATTATCAGAATTTTTAAGTTTATCTATGGTCAGATTTACCAATTTTGCATTCAAATTGTACTTAGTGTACTCTGGCAATGTATTAGTCTACATTTAAAAGTCTGTATGCTGTCACAAGATTCTTCAAGGAACTACATGCAATGATTGAATTGTGGCCACAATAGAGCATACAATATCTCCTCAAATTTCTATTTTTAGGCCAACTCATATTAGCTTGTGGTAGTCGAAGTTGTGTTCACAAGGTTTATTGACTATCATTGCTGGGTAGTTCTAATTCCGACCCTCAGATGTGCATCACAAAATTTGAAAACAAATGCACATTAATGTACAGTATGCTGCCTGTTGTCTAATTTCTAATTAACGTACTGCAGGCATGCATATACATGCCAGTTCTGTACAAACTGGTGCCTAGGACTACTACATCTATGTACAACAAAACAAAGGTTCAAAATGTGAGTGTTTTATGAGATTGTTGAATTAACCCTTTTTAAATCCAATCTTTCTCAGATTCATATACAGATCTGTATGGACCCTTAAAATGCAGTCACCCTGAAATTGCATAGAAAAACCTAAAAACTGTTTCAAATCTGAAATCTCTTATGTGCCAATACTCTGAAGTTCCTGTCAAAATGCTTAAAAACTTAGCTATTACAGATAAAAGGAAAAACAAGAAGCTAGTTCCTGTGAATATGAAGATCCAGTGACAATAAAAAAAAATTAAATGAATAAATGAATTACTTTGCTTACTATCATGGTTTCACCACGTGGGTCTCACAGTTGCAGGCATCATCTCAAATTGAAACTCACTTTGGGGATTATTAGTAGAGAGGTTTTTGCAGCCAGCATCATGTGTTTGTCAGTTTGTGGGGTGAGGTGGGGCTTAGGATGGGGGTATACTGGGTATGTCTTTAGGAGAGGGAGTAGCAGTCTAATGACATTTACAAATTGAAAGATGGTGCAATTTAGCAGGAAGAGAAAGTTTGGGAACCTTGGAACTACCAGCACTTCAAATTTTAGGCAATGCCTACTGTACATGAGCTTTTGGAAACATCATGCATCTTGACAGAGAAAGTTTGGAAAATGTATTGATAATATTTCTGTTTCATTTGTTTTCATTACAGACATTTATGATTATTTTGTGAATGCCCCAGCTTGTGATGCTCAGCCAAACCAAAATTTCCGAAGCATAAGTGAGGCTTGAACTACTTTAACTCCGGATGGGTGGGTGCAATTCAGCATCGACATAATGATGATAGAACTATCATGTTAAAGGGAAATGTCCGATTTTCACAGGTTATATCCAGGTACCATCATGTGGAACTCTGTGTTGATAAGGTGCAAAGTAAGATTTTAAATGTTAAGTGTGACTGTATGGCGTCTGAAGGAAAATGTTGCAGCCATTCAGCAGGCCTTGCATTTAAACTGAATGAGGCCTACAAAAAGGGTTTTATCGGTATTACCTGCACAGATGAAGCTTGTGTCTGGAACAGATCTACTCAGGAAAATGTTGTTCCAGACACTGCAGAAAATATCTGCAATTCCACATCAAATTCCATGGTAAATACTGTGCTCGCATTTGAAACGGATGCATCTTTACATGAGCACCTTAACAGCTCCCATTTGAATGAGCTTTGTTCCATATCTGGCACTATCTTGAACCACGTTTTCACAGCTACACCATCTCACAGCAAAGTTCAGCTTACACCACCTGTTCATGGGATTCATAATAGAAAATTGGAATGTGCACTGTGCAAGGCAGCAAATTCAACTAACAGCTTGTGGTGCAGAAAAATCTTGCCAGGCAAACAACAGGTCAAAATTCTGCCCTGTGGACTACCCAAAGAAAATTGCGAATTTCTACCAGTACCGCAGCATCTGTTCCCAAAAAGGCAGGCACTCCATGTACTAAATGGATAAATAATCACATTAATCCACGATTCACTGGCAATGCAGCTTCAAAACATGGGGAAGGAAAGTGAGTCTGCTGCACGAGAGGCTTTTGAAAAAGAATTTGGCACAAGAGTTGAAACTACTGGCTTAGTCGTACTCCCCGAAAGTAGCTGGTTGGGAGCAAGTCTGGATGGAATTGTAGACGATCAAACAATCTTAGAAATTAAATGCCCTACAGAAAAGAAACTCGAACGATTTGGAGGCACGGTGCAAGGTCTTGTTGAAAGTGGGACATATGATGTAAGATGTCATGATGGGAAGGCATTTCTTCGTTCAAGCACTGCATCGAGCAGCTACTGCACCCAGGTGCAAGTTGCCATGTACTGTTCACAGAGGGAAAAGTGTAAATTTATGGTGTGGTGCAAGAAGGACTATGCAATAGTGGATGTCAACTTTGACCAGGAATGGTTCAAACAACGCTTTGATCACCTTGAGAAATTCTATTTTACTAACTTGTTGCCAGCCCTTACAGACAGAATTATTTCAAGGGAACTCAGAGTTGTAAAGCTGTGTACGGCTTAGAGTAGTGGTTCCAATGGGGGCATTTTCACAACTTGGGTGGGGGGGGGGGCGATGGGTTCTAAGGGGAATTAGGGGCCATTTTTAAAAAATGAGATACTCATTATTAACAGTGGCTTTACAAGACTTTCAAAGCTTTTATTTTCTAGCCTAGCTCTGAAATTTGCTGCATTAAAAGGAAAATGAAGTCGACAAGATGTATGATTGCCTTCCTATCATCCTTGCAGTCAGTAAATATGACTACTGACAGAAGTTACAATTAAAGGTATAACTGTTTAATGTAGTAGATACCTTCTGCAATGCCGCAGTGTTGGAAGTAAAACGTTTTAAATGAATTTCACAAATCTGCAATTTTTGGTGCACCAATGTCATCTTTCTCATTATTAGCTCAACCCACAAACTGTGGGTAGAGCATATGGTACAGTATAGGATGGTTGGGTGAAATTGAAAATGTCTGTCTCACTCTTTAAAAACTTTCATCATCTGTGTTGTGTTCAATGTAAAGCCAAGGGTTTCTGTTATCATTGCTACTAACTTCGGTTTGGTCAGGGGGAACATCAGCGACATATTTGTCTGGTCGCGTTGTTTACAGATTGCAAATAATTCACTGTTTTGATGTTAGAAACTGGTTAATCAGACTGTTTAATTAACAAGTTTGTTTTGGTATAGCGCCAAGGAAGTGAGTAGTTGTTTTCTGAAAACAGGTTACTTGAAACTATAAAGAAATTTACATTGTTTGTTTCGCTTAAAAGCACGTGTTTTTTGTTAAATGATGAAGCCCTGTGCGATGTAGGTATCAGTTGCGCTAAAGTCTTTGTATTTTATTGTTCAGAGTATAGCCTAGAGTGTACCGTACAGTACAGGTATTTTCGTTGTTGTACAGTTGTATATTCTTAACGTTACATTCATTAGAGTGAGTTTTACATAATGACAGCATATGTTACTACTGTCAGAGAGGCATTACAAGGTTAAAGCGTCATGATGTAAAGGGATATATTGCATGCAGACACAGTACAGTAGATGTTCCGTCCATGTTGCTGTGCTTAACCCAATTGATTGATTCAAAAGAGTTTTAAAGCATAGCTTGCATGCTGATCCATTGTGTTATAACCTTACAAGCTTTTTTGAGCTTTTTAACCAAGATTAATCATTTGTTTGTATTCAGATTGAATGAAAGAACTGGAGTGAAGTCATTTCAAGAGAAATAAATGGAATCATTCCAATCATACAATTTAAAGCGTTGTACCAAAATTTCTGGATTTCTTATCTTCGCCGGTCCAATCTGCAACTTATTGCTGGTCGATTGTTGTGAAATGTGCAGTGAAGATGTCATACTGTAATAGAATGGCAATAAATGTTGCACTCAGCTAAATGGTTTGACAAACTAGTGGTCATTTATGGCCATCACAGTATATTCATTTTCCATTCCTTCCAGAGCTTCACTCCTTAGATAATGTGGTTATATTATATATGGTACTGAACTTAAGTTAACTTTATTTGAAGGGGCATGCACAGCAAACTAAATCAGCAGCCTGAAGGCAAGAGCCTGCATGAGTCATGCATGTGTTGCAAGTTATGTTTTGACTGCCACTCGTAGGCATTGTATTTCTACAGTAATAGTTGCCAGTATTCACTTAGTACAATTCTCCCTGAAAGAAACTTGATCCTTCAGCAATGCTACTGTAGTATCTATTACACAGCTCTCATCTGTGTGAGGACATACGCATACAGAGGTTATTATTCATCCAGGAAATTGGCCCATCATCCTTTGTTTTCCTGGCCTAGCTGGAGCAGACGTCTAAGGTTTGTAAAGTGCTTATGTTTTTGATGGAGGTCAAAGGTCATATGAGGTCACTATAGGTAAGAACTATATTCAGGCAAAATGGGAGAATGACTAACTTTAGAACATGAAAGTTGCACGGCAATTTATACTGTCTATGCTTGTTTTCTATGCTTTTTTGATTTCATGCTTTAGGGTTAGGAACACTGATTTTATTTAAAATCAGCTTTAGGCCTTAGCAGGGTTTTAGCTAGCAAAAAATGAGTGGTGGCTACATTTTCTGGAGTGATGGTTGTTCAAATTGCATGGGTTATCAGAGGGGAAAAGGGGAGGGGATGTCCCTTTTTGTATTATATAGTTCCCCTTTTGGTCTAGAGTGCTGGTCGCACAGGTGCACAAGTGGTGGTCACGGTTGCCATTGGTTGGTAATATGTATTTTTTTCTTTAGTAGTGGTTGGCAAGTGTGATTGCAGGCTTGTGCCAACCACCATAGTTACATCCCTGGGCCTGCCTAGACATTGAGTGTGTATGCATTAATACACAAAAGGTCAATTGAATTCATTTATAAGTTGTAGCCCAACTGTGTTTTATGGTATTTATGATTTACGCCTCAATTTTATGCTATAGTATTTCATGAAACATGCCTATTTTTAACCATATTTTATGAATTTTATGCCACTCTGGAGGCCTGCTGTATTTATGTCAAACATTATCATCTATGATTGGGAAAGTTTGTCGCACATTTCATTTTTATGAATGCTACCACATCATCAAAACAAAGTTTTCTGTTTGTATCATTAAAAACTTAAAAGCATGTTCTGGTGACCACATTTGATGTTTCCAAAAAGCAGAACATCTTTCTTTGTTAGGTAGTAAAAACCCCATCTCAATAGCATCTTGTATTTGGAAGATATGATTTTTTGAAGAAATGCTACATTTTCAGCTTCTGCAGTGCATGATGCGAAATCTGAGATGTCATCTGGGCAAACTGATTTAATATAGCTTTTGTATTTCTTTATAATGCTGATATCACTATACTGAATATTTTCATAATTTTATTTGCTGTGCCATAAGTATGGAATGTTCAGTGTTACACTATATCAACACAGAAAACACTTAAACATTCCACCTACTAATGTCAGATTTCAAGGACAAACAAGATATGCAATTACAAAGATTACCAAAAGGAATCTGACCAATTTGCCTACTTGGAATTACATCCTGTGACCTAGAGGAAACCAGGAGGTATTTTATAGGAGGTAACCAATCTTCAGGAAGGGATATCTTGAGTTAAGAGTAGAGTTTTGGTGTGAGGTTTGGATGACATATGTGATGAAAATTTATCTTCTTTCAAACAAGACCCCACCAGACAATACCTTTAAATGCATAGTTCCATTGCCTCAAGATTACCCTTGATAACACTTTTACTGAAGTATTGAGATTCTGAAGTATCATTGCTCTAGTTTTCTAAAGTAGGGATCAACTTTCATTTAGCTTATGGTTAAGAAATCTCAGGGAGCAAATTCCCCCACAGGGTACCACCCTGGATATTTCCCCTCTGAGTGCCTCATTTGACTGAAGGGCAACCATCAATTTGTATGTAGCATATCCTGAAGATTGTCCAAAATGCTTCTGATATTGAAGGAAAGGGCACCCTAAGTCTAAACTCCCAGACCTCCAAAGTACCATCAAAACAGCTTTGAAGACTAAATGCTTCTACTGTAATAACAACAACTTAAGTACAAAACTGGGAAACTCTTTTAGTGAATCATTTAACTAAAAAGTATTTTACATGCACACAGACTTAAGCATGGAATAGGCTGTTTATTAATATTATCAACAGTATAAACATACCAAGTCAATGCATGAGTGGAAACATTTTATAGGTTGTTACAGTTTACCTGTAGGATTAGGTGTACATTATAACTGAAGAAGCAAGTTTGTTCATCAGCATGAGTTACCTCATGCATAATAACCTAAGGCAAGTCCCAGGGCCTCCTGTTGAAAAAGTTTGGTAAAATGAACCTTGAATTAATATGGGATTTCTCATGTCTGAGAGCTTTAAAAACATAGTAAGTGGGCTGAATTAGAGATCTGACCATTTTGAACATATTTTTTCAAGCAGGCCATCTCTCACTTTGGTTTCTAAATCCAAGGAGCGGTGGGCATAATCCCCGCCTGCCCTCTCTCTGGCCACAGGGCTGAAGTAAACTTGAACACAAATTGAACAAAAGTCAGTATTTGTTAAATGGTATCAAAATTCACCGACTTTATATTTCAGATCAGAAGATTACAAACAACAGCAGGGTTGGAAATTCTTTTCATAAGTTCTTTTAGATGTAAAGAAAATGCATTAATGTTCAATAATTAAATTCGTATCCACAAACAAGTGTTATATTGTCTTTTAAATAAACAGAATATCACATATAAATAAATGGACAGATAATTATATATATATATATATATATATATACTATGTATATTGAATTTTAAATTAATTTAAATTAACTTTATGCTACTTAATTTTTTTTACTGTAAAATATTTATTCTGCACAGTATGTTGAGCACACTTTGTCCCTGATGGTATTTCATAATATAACAGAATTGATACCAACAGTTTTCATATTCTGAGCCATTTAAGTTCAGCTTTTCAGTTGATTGTAAGAGCATTTTACAAAGGGACAGAGAAGTATTTGCAAATAGTTTTTACCAGTTTTTACTGTTGATTATCAGTATGAGTTTCAAATGCTACCTTCATGAGGCAGAAAAAGTCATCTCTAAACAATATTGCATATACTGCCCACAGAGTTGTTGTGGCATGCTAACTTTGATCCCAGAACTTAGTGTCCCACTAGAGAAAATATAAAAGTTATTTCACACAGGAACTACCAGTATTTGTATATTAAAAGTGTATAAATTCTGTTTAAAAACATAACTTGGAATGAATTCTTATTCACAGTAACAGGTCAGGCTTCAGAATCATACATGCATGCCAAATTATCTAAATCACTGTCATCATCATCTCTAAGTTCACTTCCAGCAATATCATCTGCAGCAGTACACACTTCATCATTGATGAGACATGGCTGAAGATTAGAAAGTCCTGCGCACACAATTAAAATGTCTACATTCTTTATCCGGCAAGGTATGACATTAGCTAGGATTTTGAAACATTTCAAACGCCTGATGGCACGCTCCACATGAATCCTCACATTTGCTATTCTTCGAGTGGATGCAACATTCTCTTCAGGAAGACAGCGGTCTTTATTACCTTTTGTAAATGCTGGTATGGACAGCTTAACTCCCACTGGCAAAATGTTCTCAATAGTAAAACCTCGGTCAGCAAGTACCTCATCACCTGGGAGCAGATGACTTCCGAAGCCAGAGTTATGTGAAATAAACACGTAATAAACACTTGCTCGACCACCAAACAATTTGGAAACATACATAACAAAGCCATTTGGCGCAATGCAGTAAAGAGCTTTATATGTGTTGTGGCTTTTGTAGTTTGAATAAGTCTGAGCACGTTTCTTCAAGTTTTTAGGTCTCTGAATGTATATCTCTGTACAGTCGATTATGCATGCTGCCTTTGGATGACAAGAAGCAAAACGTTTAGGTCAGATGCGAGCGTGTCACGAGGTAGCCAAAAAATTATGTTATCTCTCATAAATTTTGCCATGTGGATTATCCAGAAGGCGAAAATTTCGCAGGCTGTTGTTTTTGAAACCCTAAATCGTATGCCCAAATCTGTGAACGTCAGACCTAATCTGAGTCTCATCAGGACGAGTAAAATCTGATCTGAGATTGTCAACCTAAATGGTGGAGTGGTGGCGATGGGAGCCATGAGTGATCTAACAAGAGCCCAGAACATGGGCATACTAAGTCCAGTGTAGAATTTAATGGTTGTGTCTTGGAGTGCACCTACAGATACTTCTGAAATTATCTCAGTCTGTATTTTTTGGGTTTGAGTAGGCCTATTGGTTGTTGTAGCTAGCTTTGCATAATTATGGTCAGCAATGCTGAAATCATACCACTGTGTAGATGCATCTGTTGACTGCATGTTCTTCTGTGTAGACATGTCCCTTGAATGGATACTGTGCTGTGTTTCAAAGACTTCCTCTGATGAGTCCAATTCAATATTGCTTCCCTGTTCAGCCTTGTCTTCTACTGCTACTACAGGGGTCAAATTTATCCTTCTGCGAGGAACAGGTCTTCCTGCTGAAAGTTTCTCCTGTGTGTTGAAAAGTACAATCACAAAAAAGTGAGGGAAGAAATGTCTTTTTAACTGTGCTACAGTAGCAATCCCAGCAATAACTGATGATCGATTCTATTATTTTAGCGAAACCTTATTCTTTGATATGCAACTGGCTATAATGTGAAATTACCCTCCCACTTAATGTGATTTAAAATGGATGAAATGAACACATTCCACAGTCTCCCTTATCAAGTTTGTACTTAATTTAGTCCTTTTAAATTTGCTTTGAAGAAGTTGGAACAATTGTTGCTTGAGCTCCACCTGGTAGCTAGATATGTACCCACCCCCCCCCCCCCATATTCCCTCAATACCATTTTGCACAAGCCTGAAATTTCCTATTCTGGCTTGCTTAGGGTTACAAGGTTTTGACCTTTTGACCCCTGGTGACCACGAATGACCTTTGACCTCAACGAAAAACAATAGGGATCATCTACTGATTATGGCCAACCTACACATTAAGTATGAGATTCATCGGGGTTACCATTCTTGAGATAGAGTGTTTACAAGCAAAGCGTCACATACACACATACATACACACACACACACACACGGTATCACAATAGCATAGATTCCTTTGACTATGTCAAGGAATCAATAAAAAACAATCTGCAGTCTTTACAGAAAATTAGATGTTCCCTTTAACTTTTTGTAAAAGTGAAATATGGTACATAATTATACAATTACCACACAAGCAAACATACAACATCAAAGTTGAGCTTCTGTGAAGATCCATGTTTGTGGTTCATAGAAACTTTGTCCCCGCCTTGGACGTCACTAACGCATTTTATATATTCATCATGTTCAAGTGCACTTTACAAGTCTCTATGTTGATCATAGGTACTTGCGATTAATCGCTAAACATTTAGTAATTTTGCTAAACCTTCCCAGCCCTAACTGCTACAATAATAAAACATATTACGAACTTACATAGGGCTGATATCCCATGACCAATGTTGGGTAGGGGTGGTTGATGGTTGGTCTTCCATCTTCAAAATGAATGGAACATACCTGAAATTTTAAAAAAATAACACGAAAAGTAAGGCACAATTGGAGATTCATGATCAAGACAGAGGCCTCAGTAGGTCTAGGGCAGTTCATTCAGATTATCATATCTTACAAGAAAAAAATTGTAGCAAAGCATTACAAAATATAGAAAATAAGCAAAAAATGGGAATAAAGTTTGCTGCATTTAAACTCAAATTTATTTTGACCCCTTTTTTTTTAATTTTGGCTCTCAAATTGTAAGTTTATTCTAAAGGGTCTGTGACTCCTGACAAAAACTAATGAGTGAAAACCCTGTATTGAGTCAACACACTCAACGTAAGAAAATTTGACACACTAGAAATTTCAGTTTTGTGAAACCATACACATATCAACTGTAGGAATAAAATGAAACCCTCTTTTTTTCATTTTTCCCATAAATTGATAAGCCATTAAGTCAAAATCATGTCATAGCGGCTTAGCAGAAACACTGGTCACCACCAATAGCCTAGGCTAGGCCTGTCTGAGTGTCGCTCCCTCACCCAGACTCAGGCGCGGCGGAACGGAAAAAAATATTGGTGGGGCTGTGTCAGCAAGACTATCTACGCGGAGCGCCACCATCAGTTGGCGTGGAGAGTACAAGAAAATTTTTGGATTTTCAAACCCTCCAGATGGCCGGAAACGGCACTTTCTGACTGTTCTAAGCTGCATGTGTATTGGACCGATACAGAATATGTTCAGCACCCACTTCAAAATTCTTCCCGAGGTCCCTACTTCTTGGAGTACTTGGCAAATATTAAGAGGGTAGGGCTAAACATACCTTTAGCCCCCTCACTTTTTTTCATTGGAGGGGCTTACGCCCTCCCCCCCCCCCCCAGGTTCCGCCGCCACTGCTCAAGAGTCAGTAGGCTATCTTGATTGCGAAAGTGAAAAATTTCAGGCATCAATCTCTTAGGCTGAGCAAACATGTCATGTGTGTTTCTGTCTTTATGACTTATGATTTTCGCTGTTTAACGTTACTAAGTTAGGGCTAGTTATGGAGCCCTTGCTGACATAGCCTAGGCTAAACAAGTTAACGTTAACGTTTGGGCTATTACCGCAAGGTCTTAGTTATACTGTTAACAATGATGTTAATGTTAGGCTATCGGCCTAACTATTAGGCCTAGGCTATGCGATAGCTAAGAAGTTGTTGCGAGTCGGACGATGTAAATGAGTGAATGGATGAGCTTGCTTCATGTAAATAACTTATGCAACTATATTTCCTTGGAAGGAAGTTTTCCTGTTTATATTTTTCACCCATTGCCTTCGATTGGCCTCCGAATAGTCGTTAGATCGACGAGGAAAACGGTGCATTTGGTATGGTTGGATGCATGGACAATCGTTGTGAACTTGAGGAGTGTGGATATCGCAAGTTTTATGCTTCCATTTAGCCAGTTTCATGCTACTGTTAGTGCACCCTACGACAACACAAAATTTTCCTGATCCTTTCCACCTTCCGTTTCTTTTTGTTTGAAGCCATACTACAAAGTCATAACTGGACAAAAATTACTTCAGAAGTCAAAAGAATTATAACAAAACCAGACGTCCGGTACTTGCGTAAGTTCACTGAGGTGTCACAGTACAGTATGTACACGCACTGTGACTGTGCGAAAGGCGTATCGATCCTGCTGGATGAAGGGCCCCCGTTATGGATCCGCATCATAGTGCCGCAAACACATGAAACCATTTCAGCCGTAACCGAATTCGTGTATAGTGTAACTGAATTAGGATTTTTCGGTATATTGATTAACATTAACGGATTTCTACACCTTCTCAAAGATGTGGAATTTGATGCATTTGTTGACCATGCTGCTTTGGTAGAAATCCTTTCTCCTAAGCATGAACCTCCTACAACACGTATGAGAAATTTACTGTTTAAGTTATGGCAGTTTTGTTTCAAGATTGGCTGTAAGAAGGGTTCAGAACTCGCCTTAGTAGATTATCTTTCCAGGACGCCCCAAAAAGGTGATTCAGAGATAGACAGAATTCTTCCTCTTGCGTTTAGCGCGATATCAGAATCCATCCTCGACGACTCAGATAATTACGTCAACCCAGTGTTAACTAGGGCTAAATCTAAAGCTTTGGGAATTCAAGTTTCCGACTTATACCCTAGTAAAAAGGCTGCTAGTACCACAGAGACAACTACCGCTCGAGAGGTGCAGCCTCCAGCTAAGCCCAAATCAAAGGGTAGCTCGCAACAGCGAAATGTTGCACGCGTCCCACCCCCTTGTGGTGAGATCTTGCTTCCTCCGCCGCCGCCGGCACCAGTTCCGCTAGCGCAACCTTTACCTAGGCCCGTACAGCCAATTCCTATGTTACACCAACGTCTTGTAATATCACAAGTTAAGCCAGTCACAATTTCTGAGCCACGTCTGGTAGATTTACCACTGCCTGAAGAACGGTATCGCAACCCAACAGACGATATAGCTACACCCAATAAGCCTTTAATCTCTGATGTTAAAAATATTCGGACAACCCACATCCCACACCAAAAAGATATTCAACGGGTCATGAAAAGGATACAAAGCAAAATTGTTAGGGATTACAATCTTCCGTTTGATGCGAAAGAACTACGCATGCAGCAGACGACTTGTCCTTTCTTTAAGCCAATCTTTGACTTCTTAGCACATGTTATATTGCCACAAGATGCAAAGACTGCTCGTTCCATACGTAACAGAGCAGAAGAGTATATTTTGTGTGATGGTCTTTTGTTTCGCTTAACTTTACATAAGAAACACAAATCCAGAGTTGTCTAACAATTGGTCATTCCTGACACAATGATAGAAAAGATTTTATGTAAATATCATGATGATCTTCTAAGCTGCCATCAGGGTGTAATTAGGACATACCTCACAATAAGACAACATTTCTTCATGAGAAATATCTTTCAGGTCGTGAGTAATTATGTTAAAGGTTGTCTTAGATGCCAAGAATTTAAACCGAAACGAGATAAAGTTAGGCAATTTCATCCGAGAGTACCCGATTCTTATCGACCTTTCGATAGGATAAGTTTAGACTTTAAGACAGTGCCAACGTCAAATACAGGGTGCAAACATTTAATGGTTGCATGTGACCAGATTACACGGTTTCTTGTTTGTGTCCCTTTGCAAACCTTAGAAGCTGAAACTATCTGTGAGGCAATCTTGCAAAAGATAATCACAATCTTTGGCCCACCCACAATGCTTATTACAGATGCAGCTAAATCTCTTACAGGCAAATTAGTTGAATTGTTATGCTCTTCTTTGAATATTGACAAAAAAAGGTCATTAGCGTCTGTAATCACGGCAGTCTTCAAGTAGAGAGACACATACAGACACTGTCAAACTTCTTGAAGGTCAATTTAGGTCAATTTGGGAGCGATTGGGTGAGATTCATTCCAACTACTACGTATGCGTATAACGCATTTTCGTCCCCCCATCTGCACCTAGTCGGGAGGTTGAATAGGCCTGGTTCAACCAATGAGCTGGTGGCGTCTTGCCTTGAGATTCCACTCACCTGCTTTAAAACACTGCTTCAATAACTTAGCACTGACTTTTCATGTTCTCATCACCGAGCGGACTTTTCATCCCATGTATACGAGAGGAGTGGTTTTCTCAGAAGGCGGCTGCTTAGTCAGGTCAATCGGGGTTATTGATTCATTAATGGCCTTGAGTATATCACTGGTGTATCCCTGGCATCGGTTTGTGATGTTTCTTTCCACTTACCTTTGATGTCCCCTTGTTGGGCTCCATGGTGGGTGGGGAGCACCGGTGATGAAGTTTTGACTTTTTACTATGGGTTCTTCAAACGCAGGAAAACTTGCTAACAAACGTTTCAGGAGCGACTCTGGGTCCAGCTCCGACCCAGAAGCCACTCCTAACTGGCCCAGGTTTCTTGTCGTCTCCAGTAGTGGTGACGACAAGACCCTTTCCAACATGTCACCGTTCGCTGTGAACAAAGGCATTGAGGGTGTTGTGGGCATCCCCAAGTCAATTAAGAGGCTGCGCTCTGAGGATCTCCTTGTTGAGGTCAGCCGGAGCACCCAAGCAGACAATCTGCTGAAAACCAAACAATTAGTAGACGTACGAGTTCGGTGACCCCTCACAGGTCACTTAACAGTTCAAAAGGTTTTATTAGATGCCTGGATATCAAGAACTGCTCTGATGAGGAGATTCTTGATAACCTGGCATCTCAACATGTTAGTCACCTACATCGCATTTCAGTGTTAAGGGAAGGTGTAAGGAAGCCCACCGGCACCTTCATCCTAACCTTCAATACTCCCAAACCCCCGAAAACACTGAAGATTGGCTACATGCAGGTCAGGGTTGAGATTTACATCCCCAACCCTGTCCGCTGCTTTAATTGCCAGCGATACGGCCACTTTAAGTCAAACTGCAGTAGACCAGCTACCTGCGAGAAATGTGGCCAGGAGGGGCATTCCGGTGATACCTGTGAGGGGCCACCTCGCTGTGTTAATTGTCAGGGCAGTCATCCTGCAAACAGCAAAACATGTCAGAGATGGGTAGAGGAGAAACAAATACAAAAACTAAAAGCCTGTAACAACATCACATACAAAGAGGCTAGAGACACATTTAGATCGCAGGAATCACAGCTCAAGAGCTATGCTGGAGCTGTGAAGACTGCGAAAGTCTTTGCTGCCACCCAAACCTGGCCAAGGGACAGCAGCTTCCCAAAACCCATCTCTTACACGTTCCCAAAACCATCAAAGCAGTCTACAACAACCAAGACAATGCAGACGATGACAGCACCGACAAATGTAACTCAATCAAAACCCCCACAACAGAAACCTAAACCACCACCGAAACCAACGACCATAAAACAACAGCGACAAAAGACAGAATTAACAACAGCGAGAAGCACACCTAGGTTGAAAATACAGACAAAACAGAGCAAAGGGTCCGATGACCCTATTCAACTTTACAATAAGTTTGGAGCATTAGAGGAGAGAGAGAGGGAGGAGAAGGAGAGGAGCTGATTGAGCTCAGTGGCCAGAACCTTCGGCCTGGGTCAGGGGGCTCCACCAGCTCTACTAAGAAGCCGCAGATTTCCAAAGGATGACCCTGGGGAGAGCTGCGGCTATAATTCAATGGAATTGCAGAGGACTTAGACCAAATTACGAGGAGATTAAATGCTTCATAGCAGACTGGTCTCCTTTAGTAATATGCCTGCAGGAAACTTTCCTTCGAGACACTGACCACCTTACATTTAAAGGGTATGACATGTATAACAAAACTGTTGTATCACCCATAGATAATAGAGCAATCGGAGGATCATTCATCTTAGTAAACAAAACAGTTCCACACTCCACCATCCATCTGAACACTAACTTGCAAGCCGTGGCTATTCGAGCTACGCTTCACCGCACCCTCACTGTGTGTTCGGTGTACATCCCACCAAGGTATAGCCTAAAACGCGATGATTTGGACATGCTAGTTCACCAGTTGCCCACGCCATTTCTACTGCTGGGGGATTTCAATGCACACAGTGGCATGTGGGCCTGTACTAACACCAACCAGATGGGTGGTTTAATTGAGTCTGTGATTGCTGCTTTGAATCTATGCCTTTTGAATGATGAGTCTTCTACCTACATTCATCCAGCCTCTGGATCTCGTTCAGCTATTGATCTCTCAATGTGCTCTCCGGCAATTCTGATGGACCTTCAGTGGAGAGTCCACAATGACCAATGTGGAAGTGACCACTATCCCCTTTTAATCGATATTGTCTACCCAATGCCCGAAGTGAGAGTCCCCAGTGGCAGCTTCAAAAAGCTGACTGGTCTGATTTTAGCAATCTTTGCCGCAACACGATCGTCAAGGACGCTTTTGACGGTTTACAAGACAAGATCTCCCACTTTACACAACTATTGGTGAATATTGCTATCAAAACTATTCCTAAGTCCTCTGCAAATCCACGTAGTAAACACAAGTCGTGGTTTAACACGGATTGTGAAAAAGCGATCAAAGATCGCAAAAAGGCCCTTAATATCTTTAAGAAGTACCCTAATAATCTTAATCTAAGGAAGTACCTCAATGCCCGTGCCAAAGCACGGCGCATCATCAAAACCAGCAAGCGGGAGTCATGGAAACAGTACATCTTAACTCCTCTACCCCAGTCAAAAAAGCATGGGATATGGTAAGAAAAACTAGTGGGAAGCAGCTCAGTTCCTCCGTTCTACACATAACCAAACCAGACGGTAGCAAATGCACAGAAACAGCAGATATTGCCAATTTGCTTGCAGATGAGTTTGAATCAAACTCCTCAAGCAATCACTACACCCAAACCTTTCAGGCATTCCAATATACCGTTGAAAAACAAAGTGAACTTCACCTCAGATAAGTCTGAGAACTACAACAGCCTCTTCAACATCACGGAACTTTGCATTGCTCTCGAGAGAAGCAATGACACTGCCACTGGCCCAGATGAAGTTCACTACCAGTTCTTAAAACACCTTCCAGATGACTCCTTACTGGTTTTACTAGATATTTTCAGCGGTGTATGGGAAAATGGCAATTTTCCAGCTGCTTTGCGGGAAGCCACCATCATTCCCATCGCTAAGCCGGGCAAGGACCCGACCCAGGCTACAAACTATCGCCCTATTTCGTTAACTAGCTGCCTGTGCAAGACATTTGAACGAATGATTAATGCTCGTCTGGTTTGGTTCCTTGAAACCAACAGTCTGATAACTAGTTTTCAAGTGGCTTTCGATCTGGCCACAGTACCACTGACCAACTCGTCCGCCTAGAGTCCACAATTCGTGACGGCTTTGTTCGCAGACACCATGTTGTATCGGTGTTCTTCGACCTGGAGAAGGCATATGATGCAACTTGGAAATATGGTATTCTAAAGGACTTGTACAATGCGGGTCTGAGGGGCAGAATGCCACTTTTTATTCAAAACTTCTTGAAAGATCGTGTTTCGAGTCCGTGTAGGGAGTGTATTGTCTGAGTTACATAATCAGGAGATGGGTGTTCCTCAAGGCAGCATCCTGTCCGTTACTCTTTTTATTATGAAAATAAACAGCATCGCTAATGTGGTGAACACTGGGATTGAAAAGTCTTTGTTTGTGGATGACTTCTCTATTACCTGTTCCTCAAGGAACATGAGGTCTATAGAGAGACTAATGCAAAATTGCCTCAACAAGATCCAACACTGGGCTGACCAAAACGGATTCCGTTACGGATTCCGTTTTTCTCGGACAATCTGAGGCGGAAGTGCCAAGGAGTTCTAAACCTGTTAAAGGTCGTCTCAAAGATGGACTGGGGCGCTGACCGTCCTGTTTTCCTTCGCCTCTACAGATCACTTGTTAGGTCCAAACTTGATTATGGTTGTGTTGTTTACAGCTCAGCACGTGACTCAGAAAACTGCTCCCTATCCATAACCAAGGTCTTCGAATCTGCCTGGGAGCTTTTCGTACGTCTCCCATGCAGAGTATCTACATCGAAGCGAACGAACCACCCCTTCAGATCAGATGGGAGAAATTGTCACTCCAATTTGTCATGAAACTGAGGAGCCATAGACACAACCCGACCTTTGAGACAGCCTTCAACCGTAGGTTTAGTCACATTTACCTCGCAAAACCAGCAGTTGTCCCCCCATTTGCTACTCGCGTTAAGGAAGCACTATCAAAGGTGTGTACCAACCCCGATTTCGTAGCGCAGTTTACCTTCTCCATCACTCCTCCCTGGGAGTTAGTCGAGCCAGTTATTGACCTTAGTTTGAGGAATTACCTGAAAAACTCAACAAATGAACTGGTGTACCGTGCCAGCTTTAATGAGCTGAGACATAAGTACCGTCGTTATCATGCAATCTATACTGACGGTTCCAAAGCGACGAACAGGGTTGCAGCTGCAGCGACAGGCCGAGATGCATTCTTGCAAGTCAGACTGCCGGATGATGCATCAATATTTACTGCCGAACTCCAGGCACTTAAGATGGCATTCGATCTGATCGAAATCTCGGACAGCCACCAGTTCATTGTGTTCAAAGACTCCCTATCCAGCCTTTTAGCACTTAAAGGCCATGAGCAAAAACACCCTTGTATAATAGCTCTCCGTGAGGCTTACTCCAATTTGGTGAGAGTGCAGAAATCACTTGTGCTTGCGTGGGTTCCGAGTCACGTGGGCATACGGGGAAATGAAAAGGTCGACGCACTAGCTAAAGGAGCCCTACAGATGGACGTTACCAATCTCTACATCCCCCACACTGATTATCGTCCTCAGATCAACTGGTACATAAAATCCAAGTGGCAGGAACTGTGGGATTCTTTCCCCGAGAACAAATTGTACCGAGTTAAACCAACGGTCGAGACTGTGAGTAATGCAGTCCCCAGAAAGCGACTAGACAATATAGTCCTGACTAGGGCTCGTATCGGTCACACTTATCTTACCCATTCCTACTTGCTTCAGGGTGACGAGAGACCATATTGTGTCCCGTGTGATTGTGCTGTCACCGTCAGTCACATTCTCGTAGACTGTTGTGAGTACTCTCATATTCGTCAGAAGTACTACACTGTGCCAGACCTGAAAACGTTATTTCAACAGACAGGCCCTTATCTCATCCTGGACTTTCTCAAGGAAAGTGACCTTTATAAGACGTTTTGACATGACTCCCGCGCTTGCTTTCGTGTTGACATTTCAAATAGGATGATGCCCCATCCTTGCCCTTTTTAGCTAACTTTCTCCCAAATTTTACTTTTTTACTTGCTGACACTATATAACACATTCGTGTTGGTGTGTCGTTAAACAACGTTGTATCTAACTAACTCGTCCCCCCCCCCCCCCTCCTCCCATCTGGGTGACCACAGCCCCTTCGAGTTAGTATATGGTCGTAAACCACCGGACCTCACTAATTTAACCTTCAATCCCATGGAAGGACTTTCACATTCGTATAGTGAATATGTTGCTCTTCTTAACAAACGTTTCCAACATCTTTCGCAAACGATGCTTAATCTTCAGAAGCAGCAGCAAGATAAGCAAAACGTTAAGATTACTACACTCTAAAAACGTTGGGCAAGTTTTTGGTTGGGTAAAACATTTTGGTTATATGTTGGTCAAACTTTGCCCAAATAGTGGTTAAAACTCCCCTTCAATGCACGTTTATTGCACTATCCAACTATTGGTTAAAATGGTGACAAGCTTATATTCAACGGTTGGGTATATTTTCTATTTACCCACTTTTTGAGCAACTAATTGCTAATTAGCATAGTGTTTGCTTAAAATTTGGGCAAATCGTTCGCTACAGGTTTTGCGGCGAACAACCGAACACTTAACTCGATTTGGCTCTGCAATTTCTCCTAATTATGGGGCTTCGTGTTGATACTCCGAAAATTCCTTTTAACATATTAGACGTTTGCATAGAAGGAATACTCGGACATTCCGTTTGGCGGCAGAATTGGGCTCTATTTCACAAAAAGTGTGAAAATAGTGCTTCGAACTAGCACACTTTTGTATGAGTTTTGACATCAGTTATCGATCACTGGAAGGGCTATCACGAATTCAGAACGTTACTTTGTTGTGCGTAGTGATAATCCTATGGTTGAACGTTATATGGAACTGCCACAGTTGTATGTATATCAGTGGTGTGGAATTGTGTTTTAATTCCAAACGTGCTTTTTAAACCTGATTGTTTCGGACATTATAGGCCTACACGAAAGTCTGTGACAAACCAAACATATTAAGCCAAGGCGTTTGAAATTAACGTGTCAATATAGATGCTGTTTTGTATTCGGGTTCGGACAACAGGTATAATATTTTAATTCACATGCACAACGTACAATAAATATATAACTGCTTAAGAAGTTCTTATGATGTCTTTCCCAATCAATTAAAGCAATTTTGACAACTGTTGTGTACAAAGTTCACCTAAATCTCCCGGGAAAGAAATGCCCAGCATGCATGCATGCATGCTATTCTGAAGTAAGGAAAGCACCAACGGTAAGGCAAAAATGGTTAACATAAAACCAACGGTTGGTTAATACATTTGCCTAACAACTTGATGAAAGAAATGCCCAACAAGTAGGCATGTTTTGAAATGCTCATTTACTTAACAGTTGGGTAATTTTCCTCCCAACAATTAGGTTCAAACTTTACCAAATTTGGTTGGTCAAAATTTTGACCAACTGTTTAGGTTGTTGAATAGATGCCCAGTGTTGGTCAAAAAGTTGGGCAAAATTTGCCCATCTTTTTTAAGAGTGTAGTAAACTAGACAAGGGTCCAATCTACTCAGTAGGTCAGTTGGTTTATTTATATAAGCCGACAAGTTCCTCACTCACTGCGAACTCACGTAAAATTGTAGCAGAATGGGTAGGTCCTTTAGTCATTCATGAAATCTTGGATCGCACGCACTACCTTCTCCAAACATTGCAAGGTGACGTCTTACAAGATGTTTTTAACTATAATAGACTTAAGCCATGTTTTGTAAGAGCATCTAAGGAAAATAAACTCATCACTGACGTAAAGAAACTTAAAGATGTGTATAATGATAGTGTCAATGTTCATATGACAAATGAACTTACGAATAATGAACAATTTCATGATGAAACGGGCAATCGTCTGCCCCCAGTTACGTGTTCTGAAGTGTCTACTCTTTATCGTGTAAAACCAGTTGATATCTCCCTTTGTTCAAAGTTTGCGAAGTCAAATCGTAACCTAGCTGCGACAACGCAATTGCAAGAACGTCAGATAACGCTACAATTTAAGCAACTCGCTCGAGCCTCTAATAGCACGATGACAGTCTGTCGTGCTCGTTTTCACATGGGCCACCTTCAAATTCTGCTTTGTATGGCATTCTCGCAGTCGGATAAGAAGCCGATGCACGCCCATCGATTCTGGTGGCAACCTTCCCGCTATTCTAACACAAGCGACATTTTAGAACTTTTGCTTGACTCCCGTATCCCAATTACAGGCAGCCCTGAGAGGTTTTCACGCCGATTATTTGGCGCTGCATAACAAACACAACAAAGATGGATATTGAATGTTTTCCACGCATATGTCGTGATTTTAAGTTCTATTTTTCATGTATATACCGTATAACCGTTGCATTGCTTACTGTAAAATGTCGTTTTATCCTTCTGGACAATTTTGCATTACAATTTTGGACTGTTTATTACTTATCGAAGAATGATCGAATGCCGAACCTTCAGTAAAGGTCAAAGTATTCCATTTAAAGTGATTTGTGTTGTATGCTTTCGTACCTACCGTACTACGTAAAAGGTATTGCCACTGAGAGATTAAAAGTGGTTACCACAGGTCACCAAACTTTAGGTGTGACCGTCATCGAACTTGAGTTAAGTAATGCATGTTGATTTACTAAGTCTTTTGGATTGAACTCTGATTGAACTTTGTGTAAGAATGCTAGAGTAGCGTATACACTCTCTTGCAAAAAAATTACACCTTTAAATGTTTTGAAATAGAGAAATGTTGAACGAACAGATTCGTGTGTTTAACGTTAACTTGTAAAGGTCATTAATTGCTGTCATAGTAGAGCCTGTTTTTGCAGTCAACTGTATTCGGTTCAATTTATAATTCGTAGGAGGAATTTTCTGGACTGTTCCTTCTAGATGTTACAATTCCGGGTGCATTCCTACAAAGAGTTGTTCCGACACAGTATCAAACTGTAATGGCCTAGTTGTTAATTAAGATTCCTTTACTTGTACTCTTCTTGCTTTCTTGTATTCAAACCATGTATTCCATGATCCCACTTACTTATTATCGTTTGATGGTGCATGCTTCGAACGAGTTATTCTCTTGCTTCTTTCGGGTTCTCCCAACTGGTCTTTGACCAAAGTCCAACCACTTCCCCCCTTTCTTGTGCCTCACAACACCCTATCGTATTGTTCTGATGCATGAAATTTAAAATGTTACTATAATCATGATGATATTTTAAATGTTATGTAATTGATATTATTTTCCACACATTGCATAATTATTTTAAAGAAAAATTTTTCAAACTGCGTTTTCAAAATTTTAAATTGAGAAGGGGGATGTCAAGTAATAAAGCTAATCCAGGCTAATCGCCACTTAAAATACCTCTCTTCGACATTCCACTTAGGGGAATTTTCTTTGGGAATTCAAGTAGACAGGTGTTGACAGTTTAGCCCAAGTAAGTGGACGTTCTCACGCAATAAATTTAATGTCCTGTCAGATTATTGACACTGGTAGTTTTGATGTAGTCCATCTAGTGACCCCTCAGTGTCTAGCTCCAAAGAGGTCGCTTGTGTGAGTCCTACTTCTTGCAAACTTTTCTCATTGGTCCTTTGTTGGGCAGGTGCAAGACTTTGTCCAATTAGGATTCCCCATCCCATAGTTTCCAGACAGCACATGTCTAGAAACCACGCAAGTAACTTTTAGAAAACACCCTTTCTGGACAGGGTAGAACTAATATTCAGAAAGAGAGGATCAAATTATCACGTACAGTCCCGCGGCCTTTGCCACTGGGCTACGCCCGCTAGCTTTTGCCAGCTAGGCTTTTGGCTATTCTTTTTTGGACTTCCAACTTTTGAAAGGAACCAATTTTAAAAACCTTAAGAAGGGAAGTAAAGTTTAGTTTGTAGGGAGAACAACTCTCCGAATAGAGTAGTGAAGAATGTAAGTCTTACAGCATGTGATACTCGTGGAGTAAATTTATTTCTTTGGCCGGTCAGAGAAAGGGATTTCTCTCTGACTTTTTCAATAAACTCGTTAATCGAAGAAACTTCTTCGAGTCATCTTTTCTTGGATCGTTCTTTGTCATTTGAACTACACCCCCCGGCCCCGATACGCGACAGTTAAACCTGCAAACAATTACAAAACTATAGGAGGTACCTATGCTACCAAGGAACAGACATGGGACCTAGCCATGAACATACCCTCTACAGGATACAAGTGAGAAAAAAAGACTACTTAAAAAACAACTGTTCTCCCTCACCAAGTTACGTTCATGCTTGATTTCTGCTACTTTGCTATCTTTTCAGGGGTATATTTCTTATGCATCATTTATTTTCTAATAAACACAGTCACTTGGATTGTACATTCATTATACTTTACTAATAAATGTAGGAGATACCAGTTTGAATCCATTTTCCTATTTTATAAACTGAAACATGCATAAAGACACAGAAAGTTATTCAATCAATTTTTGTAACGTCATATTTATTTAACAATATTTCAGGTATAACCACCACAAATTCCAAACCTTTTCTTTGTTGTAATTCATGAAATGCAAGTGCAATAAAACTGCAACATCTTGTAAGTAAATGTCAAACATTGGTACTGTAAAAATGAATTTATATCAATACAGCATGTAGTTCAAAGAGAAGTATTAAAATTATATACAATTCAAGTTACTATGAATATTGCATTGAATTTTGATTAGAAAGTCAAGTATGTAAATCACATTTCTGGGTCAGATTTGCAATTCGATTTTTAACAATGTGAAGCAAATTTTATAGCAAGGAGCTAGACTGTAGAAGTATAACATTCAACATCAATGTTTTGTGTAAACTTCAAAGTATTTATATGAGTGCAACACATTCATACTTTGACTTCAATTCTGTGACAACAATCAATAAAAAATATAAAGAAAGATTGATTTTCTAATCGTAATTGGAGGTATACAGGGAGCTGCAACAATTTGGCAAAAAATTTGGTGGTAAAACGGTATTCTACAAGTATGAAACAACCGCTCAGAAAACTTTTAACACATTAAGCCAACACATTAGAAACTTGTTCTCATCTGTCTGTTTCATTTGTGAGTGTAAGAGCACATGCCAATTAAACTAATACAGGCCTAATGATCTGGACTGCTACATTTCAGTGTATACAGAGGTAGTCCAGGCATTGCAAGTACAATTCCTTGCAAAGTGCAGCTAATGTCATTGAAGCAAATCCATTTCAACAACTACCACAGTTGCCACAGTTACTGGTCTCAAGTTGTTATGTACGTGAGTTTACAGTCTGAATTTCGGTTACCTGCATGCACTTCGCAGAAGTGTATGAAAATTTAATTTTACTTCACTTGAATAAAATAATTAAAATGAAACATTTAGCAAGTCTAAAGTATTTTTATGAACCAGGTATATGCTTCTTGAAATTTTTACTCCACTATAATATACTTAATAGAGTTAGTCTATGTGTGGAGTTGCACAATATACAAAGAGAGGATCATAGCAGTGTTGAAGCTATGCCTGTCATGTTAACCGGCACTAGAGCTTATACTGTCAGGCATTTGAAGGGAAGGATCGTGCTATCGTACACTCAGGCTTCCCATTGACTGCTACAAAATTCAGTAGTAGTTGCACTGAATGTAGCATACAGAAAGTCACCTATATATATATATATATATATATATATATATATATATATATATATAGCACCAAACTTACTGGATTAGCTGGCACTAGAAGTACTTAAACAGAAATGCTGTAAGTACAGTCTATGAATACTGACCATTATAAAATTGAAATGATTGTAATTTAAAATGCAGACTGCTACAAGATGCAGTAGAAATTGTAATGAATGTAGCATACAGAAAGCCACCTATGTAGCTATAGCACCGGACTTACTGGATTAGCTGGCACTAGAAGTACTTTCATTGAAATACTGTAAGTAAAGTTTATGAATACTAACCATTGTAAAATTGAAATGATTGTAATTTTAAAATGACAACTGCTACAAAATGCAGTAGGAATTGTAATAAATGTAGTGTACAGAAAGACACCTATATAGCTAGCTTTACACTTACTGGATTAGCTGGCACTAGATGATTTCAGTTTTCTAAATACAACTCAAGTAGCAAATATACTGTGAGTAATAATTCATTGTTCACCTTATTTGCACTTATATAGAAATACCGTGAGTACAGTGTATGAATACTAACCATTATAAAATTGGAATGATTATAATTTTAAAATGCAGACTGCTACAATATTCAGTAGAAATTGTAATGAATGTAGTGTCCAGAAAGACGCCTATATAGGTAGCATTAAACTTACTGGATTAGCTGGCACTAAGTGTTTTAGTTTTCTTAATACAACTCAAGTAGCAGATATACTGTACTATGAGTAATAATTCATTGTTAAGCTCATTTGCATTTATACAGAAATACTGTTGAGTAGAGTTTATGAAAAACCATTATAAAATTGGAATGATTGTAATTTTAAATTGCATAAAGTTGTATGGAAGGAAGGAAAAATACACAATTCATTTCATATTCTCTGAAAAAGTCATTCAATAAAATTTGATTATAACCAAACTGGAATAAATTGTATTTCAAAAGTGCATAAAAGCTTTGGTAAAGAACATCAATATTATTCAATATGAATGGTAATTGTACAAAAAACCTTAACAACAAGAAAGCAAAAATGCACTGTGGTTTTAAGGAATTATTACAGGGCAGGTCCCATTATTTATTGAAAATTACCTTGGAAGATTTAAGCTCCATTTTGATTTTTTTTTAATTTGCAAATAACATTATAACATTTACATTTGATCTGTGTCCAGGTTCTGTTGTCCAGCTTTCCCTCAGCCAACCTGATGCACTCTTCACAGACATCCTTTCCTGGAACTTCAGAGTTCCTTATGTAATGGCCAAGGTGTTGCCAGATTAACTGGTTCTCTTGCTTGGTCCACAGGGTCTTTGTTTTCTTGCCCTTTGATTTTTGGCACAATGCTTGTAGACATATCAAAACATATCAGAATTCAGTGCATGGTTTTTATATTCAGTGCATAATGCTTTTTTATTTTATACTATGGCTTCCTTCTTGCACAAGCCATCACTTGATCTTAACTCTGACTCTGTACCATCAATGACAGGATTGACACAATTAAAACAAAGGTTAGTGTACTGCAACTATTTGCAATGGGTGGAACTTTGTTCAAAATTTTAACTAAAGATACTGGAATATTGGGTGCAGTACTGAAGGAATCAAATCATAAAAAAGCAGCATGGACATCACCCTCAAGTTAAATAGCATAAGGAGAGGGATACTGGTTTTCATTATAAATTTTGCAGGATAAGTACCAGTTGTGTTACATGCAATAGACAATGCACAGTTACACGCATTTGGATGAGCCACGATTCCGTGCATGATCAGTTACTACTTTTAAACATTTGAAATGCCTTCTGTTTAGACACACAGTGCACTCCTCATTAACTTTTGTGTCTGACATTGCCAAATGGTAAAAACTGATATCCACCAGCAGAAGCAGAAGTGTGCTCAGGCTACTGGCTTTCGTGCTAATTAATATAATAGCTGTACTCATTGGATGATCACTGTTTGAGATTCTGTATCCCTATTACCTTGATCAAAAAAAAAATTACATTAAGAAACTAATAATTTTACCTACTTTCAGAAATGTGTGAACTCGTATTATATATTGAGTTTATATAAGACATTACCATAAGTATCACATTATCTTGTGTTGTAGTTGATTGGACATGGGCCTGAAACTTTAGCTGCCTGGGTGCAATTGCCACTGTATGTGGTACCCTTTTTCCTTTTCAGTGGTAATTTTCATTCTGGTTCTTTACTTTTTAATCATTATATGATGGGAATTCATTGAAGTTGCCATTCTTAAAGTTTGTCATACCTAGCAGTGTGCCCAGACCCCAAATGAAATGTTTTATCTTGATATTTCTTTGTATAACTATTGATGCAACTTCTCATATCTAGATAAAAGCTTCTTTATCAAGATTTAGACACAAGGACCAAATGCTGCTTCATAAGTCTGTCTATCAGGCTAAAGGTTCACAAAATGTTCTCAAAATTGTATTCTGAGGTACCCATCTCATATTCATTTTTGAAATGCATGGCATCATAACTGCAAAATTTCATGTGGAATTATTGCTCGAACATCTACTTTCAAGGCCTCTATTACCACTCCAGCTACAGTATTTATCATTCCCATTCAATACACTTTAACTTCCCCCAGATTTCCCAAATTTTGATTATCTGTTAGCAGAGTCCTATTTTCAAAAAAAGTTCTTGATTCCAATGTTTGTTGCACCTCTCTGTTACCATGTACGTGCTGATAAGTTTAAGGCTCTCTAGTCTCACCCCAGACTGTAACAATTCTCCTACGCTAACTTTAGCCCCTCCAATTTAGACCAAACTATGAGAATACTGTGACATTTAAGACAGAGCCACAGTAGTCTGCACTGAGTTTAAAGGTCTTATTCAGAGGCAAAGTCCTTTTTCGTTTCTTAGTGAGCAGAAACTGCTGTTTGTCCTGACCCCAACACACCTCGAAATTTTAGAGTACCCCTTGGCACTGCTGAGAAAATATGTTCTAAAAATACGATAAGACGGCTAAAAAGCGTGATTTCAAATGACTGAATGAAAACGGGGGCGTGGCTAAGGTCAAGCCTTTGACATCACTGGCCGGAGTCGTGTTGGCTTGCATAGGAATCACTAGTACAAACGTAGTCATAGGCATATATGAGCATACTTTCAGCACAAACCAGTGAAGAATTGACAGACAAATGTTTCTTGAAAGAGATACCATGAAGTTTTGAAAGCTTTTGCTTATATCATGTAGGGGATCACATACTACATGATCGAGTTCATCGACTAGTTGGTAAACGTCACAGAGTGATTCACCAACATGACTTTCCCTTCACTTTATTTTGCTTCTCTTCTTCTGAAAAGAGACTTAGGTTAGATGGACTGAGATTTTTGGAAGAAATTGCTGACTGATATGGAAAGAAAATACTCCTACATCCTTTCACCCCCCCCCTCCCAAAACGGATTATAAACACCTAAAAACAGTAAAAAAGAACAACAATCTAGAACAGATACTGTGCAATATTTACCAAGACATTGTCTATTTGAGATTCAGCCAATCAGCACTTAGAATTGTAGGTATTCTCTTTCATGTCCAAATAGTTGCATATAATTAAAAGTGAACAAACCACAAGGTCAACTGTCATTCTCGTATATCGTAGTCATACTAGCGTACTATCGTAACACACAGACTGAATGGATTTAACACTGGATATATATCCCTGGATATACATACTAAAACCTGCCTTATACCGAAAGTCACCACACATCTCTAAAGAAGAGAAAGTAACTTGTGGTGATTCTTCTAAAAGAAGAAAATTTTAAGGTCCTACAACTTGCTGTTGATAGCCCAACAATTATCTTCAAGCCACAGCCACTGGCCAGACTTCCGAATTCTCAGAATAGCTCCGAGGAGTTCACTGATCGAGTTTTAACGTTACAACTTTGAGATTCTTTGAGCAAGGGGGTTTGCAAAGTTTGGCATCAGCCTGAGGAACACATTGAAATGAATTGACTTTGGAAGGAGGAGAGAGGCTGTTAGAGAAACTTCCCATGTCATCACTCATGAACTTGAAGGGTAAAGACAAGTTGAGGCACCAGAAAGCCCAAGACGAAGACCTGGCGTAGCCTGCAAAGAAAACCTGATACAAACCAAACAGCTTTCTTCTTAGGGCTACTAATTTTTTCCGAAAGAGCGGCATCTTTCCTCTGAAAACATGCTTAAAATGTAGGGTACTCTATCGTTAAGTTTTTTTTTTTTGCAAGTCGACTCGAACCTAATGCTAAACCGTAAACGTTAGAGCTAACAAGTAACGTTACTAGGCCTATAGCTAACTAGCCTGCTCTCCGCCTAGGCTAGTACTAGTAGGACGTATACCAGGCCTTCTCTAAAACCTTCCTACCTAAGCTGACTAAAAAGCGTAAATTTAATTTGATCATAACAAGAATGAATCTTTACTACTATGCTGTACAATTTTTCGCAATTTCCGATTACCAAGTGTAACTTAGGCTACTAGAGTATGTTACTATCCTACTATTAGTACTAACTTTACTATATACACAGCTTGCAGTACTGGTACGGTACCTGCTGGCTAGCTGTGTGCGCTCGCGCTAGCTCGACCCGACTCCGGCCGGTGACGTCATAGTTTGACCTATCGAAGAAATCACGTGATGTTATCGTTTCAGTAGGGGCCAAAAACAAAAGTTTTCAGAAAATAATTTAAAATAGGAAACGCCAATTTTTTGTTTCGCTTTTCCTGTAGGAAAATAATATAAAATTCTAGTTTACCAAAAATTATACCTTTGAGTCAGTTGCATGACCCTTATTTGCCTCTGAATAAGACCTTTAAATTGCACCGTGTGTGAGGTCACAGTAATTGGGAACACAATTGACCCCCCCCCCCCGCCTGCGGGTACGGGGATGTAGAATAGGCCCGCTGCTTTCCCAGCATGTCGTAAGAGGCGACCAACAGGGACGACTTGTTTGCCGTGAGTCGCGACCCGTGTCGGTGAAGTAGAGGGTCCTGGTGGTTGAGTGAAGGCTATAACTGCGGTTTGGTCCTAACAACACACCACTTTGGACTCAAATTCACCTAGTCGGGAGGTTGAATTGGCCTGGTTCAACCAATCGGCTGGTGGTGTCATGCCCTGAGATCTCCACCTGACTGCTTTTCAACTTTTGCTTACTAACAAAGCACTAACTTTTCATATACTCGTCACCAAGTGGACTTTACTTGTGTGTATCAGACAGGTGGTTTTCTCAGAAGGCGGCTGCTCAATCAGGTCAATCGGGGTTATTGATTTATTTAATGGCCTTGAGTATATCACTAGTGTATCCCTGGCATCGGTTTGTGATGTTTTTTTTTCCACTTACCCTTGATGTCCCCTTGTTGGGCTCCATGGTGGGTGGGGAGCACCGGTGATGAATTTTTATCTTTTTTACTATGGATTCACCAAATTTAGGAAAACTTGCTACCAAACGTTTTAGGAGTGACTCTGGGTCCAGCTCCGACCCAGAAGCCACTCCTAACTGGCCTAGGTTCCTTGTCGTTTCCAGTAATGGTGACGACAAGACCCTCTCAAACCTGTCTCCGTTTGCTGTTAGCAAGGCTGTTGAGGGCACCCCACAATCAATCAAGAGGCTCCGCTCTGGTGATCTTATAGAGGTCAGCCGCAATGCCCAAGCAGACAACTTATTGAAAACTAAATTTTTTGTGGATGTACCAGTTCGGGTGACCCCTCACAGGTCACTTAACAGCTCAAAGGGTGTCATTAGATGCCTGGATATCAAGAACTGCCCTGATGAGGGGATTCTTGATAACCTGGCATCGCAACATGTTAGTCACCTCCACCGTATTTCAGTGGTAAGGGAGGGTGTACGGAAGCCCACTGGCACCTTTATCCTGACCTTCAATACCCCCAAACCCCCGAAAACACTGACGATTGGCTACATGCAGGTCAGGGTTGAGATTTACATCCCAAACTCTGTCAGCTGCTTTAATTGCCAACGGTACGGCCACTTTAAGTCAAACTGCAGTAGACCAGCTACCTGCGAGAGATGTGGCCAGGAGGGGCATTCTGGTGAAACCTGTGAGGGGACACCTCGTTGCGTTAATTGTCAGGGCAGTCATCCTGCAAACAGTAAAACGTGTCAGAGATGGGTAGAGGAGAAACAAATACAAAAAATAAAACCCGCCAATAACATCACATACAAAGAGACTAGAGACACATTTAGAGCTCAGGAATCGCAGCTCAAGAGCTATGCTGGAGCTTTGAAGACTGCAAAAGTTTCTGCTGCCACCCAAACAGAAGTCATCTGGCCAAGGGACAGAAGCTTCCCTAAACCCATCTCTTACACGTTCTCCAAGCCATCAAAGCAGCCTACAACAACTAAGACAATACAGACGACAAATGTAAAACAAACAAAACCTCCACAACAGAAACGTAAACCACCACCGAAACCAACGACCATAAAACAGAGACAAAAGACAGAGCTAACAAAAGCAAGAGACACACTTAGGATTAAAATACAGACAAAACAGAGCAAAGGGTCGGATGACCTCATTCAACTGCGTTAGAGGGAAGAGAGGAAGAGGGAGAAGAGGTGATGGAGCTCAGTGGCCAGGACCTTCGGGCTGGGTCGGGGGGCTCCACCAGCTCTACTAAGAAGCCGCAGATTTCCAAAGGATGACCCTGGGGAAAGCTGCGGCTATAATCCAATGGAATTGCAGAGGACTTAGACCAAATTACGAGGAGATCAAGTGCTTCATAGCAGACTGGTCTCCTTTGCTAATATGCCTTCAGGAGACTTTCCTTCGAGACACAGACCACCTCACATTTAAAGGGTATGACATGTATAATAAAACTTGTGTATCTCCCATTAACAATAGAGCAATTGGGGGATCGACGATATTGGTCAAACAAACCGTGCCACACTCCACTGTCCATCTGAACACTAACTTGGAAGCTGTCGCTATTCAAGTTACGTTACACCTCACCGTTACGGTGTGTTCTGTGTACATCCCACCAAGATATAATCTGAAACGAGATGATCTGGACGTGCTAGTCAACCAGCTGCCCACCCCATTCCTACTTCTTGTGGATTTCAATGCACACAGTGACATGTGGGGCTGTACAAACACAAACCAGTTGGGTGGACTGATTGAATCTCTTGTTGCTACGTAATCTATGTCTTTTGAATGACGGGTCCTGTACCTACATTCACCCGGCCTCTGGATCTCTTTCGGCAATTGATCTTTCAATCTGCTCCCCGACAATTTTGATGGACCTTCAGTGGAGGGTTAACGATGACCAATGTGGAAGTGACCATTACTCCATTTTAATCGATACTGTCTGCCCAATACCCGAAGAGAGAGTCCCAAGGTGGCAGCTACATAAGGCTGACTGGTCTGAATTTAGCAATCTTTGCAGCAAAACTATTGTCAGGGACGCTTTTGCCAGTGCAGACGACCCTATCTCCCGTTTCACTGAATTATTGGTGAACATTGCTACCAAAACTATTCCTAAGTCCTCTGCAAATCCACGTAGTAAACACAAGCCGTGGTTCAACACGGATTGTGCAGAAGCGATCAAAGATCGCAAAAAAGCCCTTAATACTTTTAAGAAATCCCCTAGTAGTGTTAATCTCAGAAATTATCTTATTGTCCGCGCCAAAGCACGGCGCATCATCAAAACTAGCAAGCGGGAGTCATGGAAACAGTACATTTCTAAACTAAACTCTTCTACTCCGGTCAAAAAAGCATGGGACATGGTTAGAAAAATCAGCGGAAAGCAGTTCAATTCCACCGTTCAACACATGACCAAACCAGACGGTAGCAAATGCACAGAAGCAGCAGATGTTGCGAATTTGCTTGCAGAGGAGTTTGAATCAAACTCCTCAAGCAATCACTATTCACAAGCATTCCAAACATTTCAATATACGGTTGAAAAACAAAATGTGAACTTCACCTCGGATAACTCTGAAGACTACAACAGCCTGTTCAACATCACGGAACTTCGTATTGCTCTCGAAAGAGTAATGACACTGCCACTGGCCCAGATGAAGTTCACTATCAATTCCTCAAACACCTCCCAGATAACTCCCTACTGGTGTTGTTAGATATTTTCAACGGTATATGGGAAAATGGCAACTTTCCAGCTCCTTGGCGGGAAGCCACCATCGTTCCTATTGCTAAGCCTGGTAAGGATCCATCAAATGCTACAAACTATCGCCCTATTTCCCTCACTAGCTGTCTGTGCAAGACGTTTGAACGTATGATTAATGCCCGTCTGGTTTGGTTCCTCGAAACCAACGGTCTGATAACTTGTTACCAAAGCGGCTTTCGACAGGGCCACAGCACCACTGATCAACTCGTCCGCCCTAGAGTCCATAGTTCGGGACGGATTTGTCCGTGGACACCATGTTGTGTCGGTATTTTTCGACCTGGAGAAGGCATACGATACCACCTGGAAACATGGCATTCTGAAAGACTTGCACAGTGCGGGGCTGAGGGGCAGAACGCAGCTTTTCATTCAAAATTTCCTTAAAGATCGTGTGTTTCGCGTAGGTGTGGGAAGCGTGCTATCAGAGTTACATAATCAGGAAATGGGTGTCCCTCAAGGTAGCATCTTGTCAGTGACTCTTTTCATCATAAAAATAAATAGCATCACCAATGTGGTGAACACTGGGATTGAGTTGTTTAGTTGTGGATGACTTTTCTATTACCTGTTCCTCACGGAACATGAGATCTATAGAGAGGCTTATGCAAAATTGCC
The DNA here is from genome assembly GCA_029531755.1 of Holothuria leucospilota. Lineage (NCBI taxonomy): Eukaryota > Metazoa > Echinodermata > Holothuroidea > Aspidochirotida > Holothuriidae > Holothuria > Holothuria leucospilota. Next base: position 81,019 of record JAIZAY010000032.1, read on the forward strand.
TCAATAAGATCCAGCACTGGGCTGAGAGAAACGGATTCCGTTTTTCTCGGACCAAAACTGTTTTCATGCACTTTTGCAGTAAGAGAGGTGCCCATTGCGACCCAGACTTGAGTTTGAACGGTGTCCACATCCCAGTTGTTCCTCAGAATAAGTTCTGGCCTAGTGTTCGACAATAAGCTCAACTTAAAAGCCCACATCGATCATCTCAGGCGGAAGTGCCAGGGAGGACTAAACCTGTTGAAGGTCGTCTCAAAGAGGGACTGGGGCGCTGATCGTCCCGTTTTGCTTCGACTTTACAGATCCCTGGTGAGGTCCAAACTTGATTATGGTTGTGTTGTTTACAGCTCTGCACGTGAGTCATACCTCAGGAAACTACTGCCCATACATAACCAAGGTCTTAGGATCTGTTTGGGAGCGTTCCGTACCTAGCCGATGCAGAGTTTTTACATAGAAGCGAATGAACCACCCCTCCATATAAGATGGAAGAAGTTATCACTTCAATTTGCCCTCAAACTGAGGAGCCATAGACACAACCCGGCCTTTGAGACGGCCTTCAACCATAAGTTTAGTGAAGTATACATGAGGAAACCGTCAGCTATCCCGCCATTTGCCATTCGCGTTAGGGAAGCTCTATCACAGGTGTGCAACATCCCTGATTTTGTGGCACAGCTTACTTTCCCCGTCACTCCTCCATGGAAGTTAGACGAACCAGCTGTTGACCTTTGTTTAAGAAATTATCTGAAGAACTCGACAAATGAACTTGTGTTCCATTCCAGCTTTAATGACCTGAGACATAAATATCATCAGTATCATGCAATCTATACTGACGGCTCCAAAGCCACTAACAGGGTTGCGGCCGCGGCGTCGGGCCGTGATGCATCCTTGCAAGTCAGACTACCAGATGATGCATCAATATTCACTGCCGAACTCCAGGCACTAAAGATGGCATTTGATCTGATTGAAAGCTCAGACAATCACCAGTTCATTGTGTTCACAGACTCACTATCAAGCCTTTTAGCACTAAAAGGCTATGAGCTAAAGCACCCTTCAGTAACAACTCTCCGTGAAGCTTACTCCAATTTGGTTCAGCTACAAAAATCAGTTGTGCTAGCATGGGTTCCTAGGCACGTGGGCATTCAATGAAATGAAAGGGTCGATGCACTTGCTAAAGAAGCCCTACAAATGGACGTCACCAATATCTACTTGCCTCACACTGACTACAGCCCTAAGATCAAATGGCTTTGTAAAATAAAAATGGCAAGAACTGTGGGATTCCTTCCCCGAAAACAAGCTGTACCGAGTTAAACCGAGGGCTGGAAGTGGGGGACATAGAGCCCCCAGCAAACGGAGAGATGATATAGTCCTGACTAGGGCTCACATCGGCCACACTTACCTTACCCATGCCTATTTACTTCACGGGGACGAAAGACCATATTGTATACCCTGTGATTGTGCTGTCACCGTTAGTCACATTCTGGTTGACTGTCATGAATACTCCCATATTCCAACCAACCAACCAACCAACCAAGGAACACAACTGGCTTTATAAGCCATTGTTGACCAACTAGAGTGAAAGTGTATTGTTTGAATAAATGTCAATTAAAGTGGAGTTATCAACTGTGATTAGAACTGTAGGGCTATGCCCAAATGTATTTGGGCAGAGAGTTGCTAGCACCTCCATGGTTTGGGGGGACGGGGCAGCCCACAATGAGGAAATAACTGCATGAAGGCCACAGAAACAGTAGTGCAATCTCTCTACAACTGTGCCACAGGAGGGTGTGATAATGTGCAAATTTTACTTCTACAAGATTTGAGGTCAGATTAAGTATTACTGTAATCACAAGCACACTGTATGCAGTGATGTGTGAGGTCTTTTCTTTTTCTTTTTACTCCTTTTTTCAGTTGTCTTGAAAAGTACTGATCTGAAATTTGTTGAACATGGGACTCATGCTGTAGCTCCTCTAAAATTTTGTGGGTATTGATGATTATATTTGGAGTTGCTAGAGATAAGTTTGAATATTTTTCAACTCAAAAGGGTTTATTACTGCTAAACCCTGATTCCAAATACATGCTGCCCTTGGTCAAAGTTAAAAGTGGGTTCAGGGGGACAACAGCTTGCCTCAAGGTCCATATATAAGGTACAATTTGAAGGGTTTTAAAGGTCATTTATATATGTAAGTTAACACGTTGCTGCAAAAGTGTCCTCTTCTTAAGCAAGAAACCAAGATATTGACAAGGTTTATATTTATGGAAATGATAAGGAAGGATTTACCACTCTTCTTCTGGAAAGGAAGGATAAATCCCCTCCTTGACAGAAACCCTGGTAATACGTGCTCAGAGCAGAGCATAGCCATTATTTCAGTTTCTCTGGCACAATTAAGTTGACTACTAGCCCATCCTCTTATTTAAAAAAAAACTGTCCATGGCTCCTTGCCTCTGGTGAGTGGGAATTTTCCACCCCCCCCCCTAAGTCTTTGGAAATGTGGCCAAATATGTTAAATGGATTGGGAGCAATTGGTACACCCCTGCCTCATTACCCCTCTGAGCACTAGTCGATAAGAGAAGACCCATCTCACAGTTGTTCATTCACGATCAATTTGGTATAGGTTCCTTGATGACCTTAAAACTAAACTTATCTACCAGACTTTTGGCAGATGTACTTTTTTGCCGACTGCAGACTTGGATTTTGCAGAAAAGATGTTACAAATTGCAGAACGTAGTAATAGATAAAATAACTAAAATTCCTTCCAGGGACCCTTCTAAATTAGATACAGAAATAAAAGTGATCAGAATCTTAATCTTAATCAGCGAGTGTCTTTAATTGTCCAGACTGAAGCAATTTTCGAGTTGACCCCGATTTTTCTGTATGGTGGGTTCATAGTGAAATGCATTTCACATTTTTGAATAAGCAAAAACATTCGATTAGTATACATAAATTGCGACGGGTTATGTACTCCCAAGAGTCCTGTGGTAACTACTCCCTGCATATCCCACTAGAGCCAAATACAGTAGCCCAGTACAAAGTCTCAGCCACCATATGAACGATATTGTGGCAACGAAGAACATGTTGATCTTCATTTCTGCCTGTAGAGCCACCGTATATACCCTAATCTGGCCAGGCACAACTGCATAGTAGGCCTACTTACACATACTGCCATGTTTAACAATAAATGTGAATTCTTTCATTTTAATTGACGGTACCCTATTTTCTGTCCAAAACTCAAAGTCGCATTTTCCTGGCAATTTAATACACTCAGCATGCCGATTTATTCTCTCAAAATCAAATGCTATGGCCTATAGTATGCTTCACATTTCCAGACGAAAATCACCCGTGTAAAAATACCTCATTGCTAAATCAAACAAGCTTTCTGCCACCTCCCAGGCTGGCAAGTCCCGCCTGCGGCCTGCTGGAATTGGTGCTACTCAACTCGTTTTTGCAACTCCAGTGATACTGATCGCTGGTCATACCTTTTTTAAAGTGCAGAAAAATCTTTTGCCTGTGTTCGGACGTGAAAGAGAACCGCTTCTTCATTAGTCATAATTTAAATTTCCCACAATTCTCGATTGGGTCAATTTAAAAATGTCCGGCATGCGCTCAACTGCATATCGAATATCTTTCTCATATATTAGAAAGTATGCATTCTTTTGATATCTTTATTATTCTTATTACCACACGTACGTTTCAAGAAGCATATTTGAGCATCAAAATCCTTCATTTATGTTGAGGGGTGACAATAAGAATATGAAAATACCTTGAGATTCGAAAATGAAGGATTATGGCTAATGAAACTTCAAATTAGAACCAACAATTTGGCTCAATCTTAGATGTATGCGTTGTGTACGTTGGGCACACGTGCCTGAAGTTAAGACTTTCAACAACCCAGACTTTCTTGTCTCAAAATTTGACTTATCGAAGCTTCAAAAATTCGATTGCAATGTTTTGTCGAGTACATCCTGGTACTGATTTTAATTATCAATCATAAAAGATCCTTGCTTAAACATTCCAACACATGGACATGTTTCCGATATTTTAATATTTGTAAATTTATTAAGGTGAATTTTCCGAGATAGTATACCTGGTGTCTGGCATCTGGTTAACTTTCTGCTCCATTCTGCAAAACATGTGTTCAGCTAGCTCAACCAGAGTATGCAGCACTGCATGCCAATGAAGTGCGAAGGGAGTGTGTCAAGCAGTGATAACTAAATACAAGAGTAACATGCACAATGTGGCGCAATTTGCTGAATTTCTTGGATTTATACTTCGTTGGCAGTGCATGCGGTGGCCAAGACATGCTTAAGTTTGGTGTATATGGTTAGTTAGTGCCTGGACCTAGTGAGGGTTTTAAGTAAATTGATCGAAGGCTTTGCTCGTTCGTAAGTGCAAAATGCATTTTACAAGGAATGCACCTTAGGGGAAAATCCAGTCTTATTCAAAAATAGCTTAAGTCTGGACAAGAAAAGACACTAGCCGATTATTAAACTTTGTGTTTATTTTAAGATTTTGATCAATTTTTATATTTTGCTCAGAAGGTTATAACTTGATGGAGTTTTCATTATTTTATCTGGTACTACATTCTGCATCTTGTAACATCCATTCTGCAAAATCAGAGTCTGCAATCTGCAGTCTACCGTCTGCAAAATAGTACATCCGGACTTTTGGCATACGCCAGCTAGGCCAGTTTTGGTGCAAATGCAGTAAAAACGCTGCTTTACAAGATTGTCCTGTAATATCTGAACTTCTCACACTGAACACTGTACAGCTACTGTATTTGTGTGCTGTTCAACATTCACTAAATCTCACATTCTCTTATCTCTGATTTACACATGTCATTGACTATAAATCAGAGTGTTTTTTGTACATTTGCAGGCAAAGTTTAAATTAGCCACTTTTGTAGATCAGTACATGGGACGTGACCAGCTGTACATACTAACAGGTTCATATCAAATCTTCAAGTGACGTAGGATGGTTCAATAGACTATTTAATTTGGCAGATAATAGCTTTCACAGGTCTGCTAGAGTTGTTAATTCAATTCATTGCACAATGTACTCAAACAAAAGGAATAACAAGCAGTAATAAAAGTTACCTTCTGAAGTCCTCTCCTCAGCTGTCTTCTTCACATCTTCACAGTTGTCCAAAAATTCTTCTTCAGGGAAATCTGTCAAAAGAATTGAATATTAATTAGTTGTATCATGCAAACTAGCATTGTAATAGTAGGACTGAAAGGTTTCCAACGCGTTTAATTTGAGAATAAAAGCAGGGAAGCATATTTAACTCTTGAATATGCTACAATGTGAAATTCTTGAGCTGAACAGGTGACTTCAACATTTATAGGCATGTATGCACATATCTACTTTTGACAGAAAAGCAGCAAACTATTGCTAGCTGTTCTATGAAATCCAGTTTAGGGTAAAACATTTATAATGGACAAGCTGCAAACAGTATGTGAGGTGAAAACTTCCTTTATCTCCCAATATGTACTGTCAACCCTGAGAAAGTTGCTCAGGTGTATTTTACAGTGGCAATATTATGAGACACATGCTATTTTATGATGTTAAGTGACCACGATTATGGGGAGAAGCCTGGATATGAACTTAACCATGAGGGTTTCCAGTTGAAAATTTCACAGTCACCTCAAAACTTTGGAATCTTTTATTTAGAAGGACATTTCAAGAAAATTTACAGAAAACCATAGATTATCTCATTTTAAAAACCCACCCGATTTGACCCAATTGCAACTTGGAGATGGAACCTGGAACCTTGTGATTGCCTACAATACTGTAATTGCTTCAAATGCTACCACCTTTATCGACTTAATCATAGCAAAGGAGTTCGTAAGCATTAAGTTAACATGTTTACTGGAACCAGATCTAGAATAAGTTTCCTTTGAGTTTCAAAATTTCTGCCCCTAAGTACTGTACACCAATCACCTGAGACTTTGATAATGACTTCTTCTTCTATCCTTTATTATAGGTCCACAGTGATATATGTAAAATTAATATTAAGTAAATGGAACCATTTCTGGTGTGTAAAGTAAGTTTATACACAGGTGTCAAAACAAAAAAAGCTATTCAGTCAACCACACCTTCTAGGTTAAGGTCATCTAAGCTCTTCCCCGTCCATACTTCCACCTTTCCCTCCTCCGTGAGCACAAGCGGTTTTGCTACCTTTGCGAGTTCCAAGGTAGATTCATGAAGCCTGTAAAATTGGCGATGGACTTGGATATCATGTCCGAGGTGCTTTGCTAACCAGTCAAGTTCATTGTTTTTCAAAGAAAGTACTTGTGAAACTGTTGCCAAATACTTGCGGATATAAGTGGATCTTATCTTGTCTGGCTCAATGAGATCAACTTCCTTGGCGATTTCTGTCAAGCAGTCATTAGCCCGTAGGTTAGTTAGTTAGTTAGTTAGTTAGTTAGATAGGGTTTAACGACACACCAACACGAATGTGTTATATAGCGTCAGCTAGATAAAAAAAAGTAATGGTGAGGTGAAATCACCTAAAAGGAAAAAGGATTGGGCAAAATACTAAGATATCTAAACAAAAGCCAATGTGGGAGTCATGTCAAAATTTCATGTGAAGGTTACTTTCTTTGAGAAAGTCCAGAATGAGCGAAGGATCTGTGTGCTCAAACAACGTCTTCAGGTTTGGCACAGTGTAGTACTTCTGACGGATATGGGAGTATTCATAGCAGTCAATGAGAATGTGACTGACGGTGACAGCACAGTCACAGGGGATACAATATGGTCTCTCATCCCCGTGGAGCAAATAAGCGTGGGTTAGGTAGGTGTGACCTATGTGAACCCTAATCAGTACCAAATCATCTCTCCGTTTTCTGGGGGCTGCATTACCCACAGTCCCGACCGTTGGTTTCACTTGGTACAATTTGTTCTCTCGGAAAGAATCCCACAGTTCCTGCCATTTTGATTTTATATAGCCGTTGATGTTAGGACGGTAATCAGTGTGGGATACGTGGAGGTTGGTAATGTCCATCTGTAGGCCTTCCTTAGCTAGCGTGTCTACCTTTTCATTTCCGTGTATGCCCACGTGACTCGGAACCCACGCGAGCACAACTGACTTCTGCAGTCTCACCAAATTACAGTAACTTTCCCGGAGAGCTATTACACAAGGATGTTTTTGCTCATCGCCTTGAAGAGCTAAAAGGCTGGATAGCGAGTCTTTGAACACAATGAACTGGTGGTCGTGCGAGGTTTCGATCAGCTGGAATGCCATCTTAAGTGCCTGGAGTTCGGCGGTAAATATTGATGCATCATCCGGCAATCTGACCTGCAAAAATGCATCTCGGCCTGTTGCAGCAGCTGCCACCCTGTTCGTGGCTTTGGAACCATCGGTATAGATTGCATGATAACCATAGTACTTATTTTTCAGTTCATTAAAGCTGGCGCGGTACACCAGTTCATTGGTTGAGTTCTTTGGATGCTGTCTCAAACTAAGGTCAACAACCGGTTTGACTAACCTCCAGGGGGGAGTGATTGAGAAGGTAAGCTGTGCTGTGGAGTCGGGGCTAGTACACACCTGTGGTAAAGCTCCACCAGTGCAAAGAGCAAATGGAGGGATAGCTGATGGTTTCCTCGTGTATATGTCACTAAACTTATGGTTGAAGGCCGTCTCAAAGGTCGGGTTTTGTCTATGACTCCTCAGTTTTAGGGCAAACTGGAGGGACAACTTTTTCCCTCTTAAATGGAGGGGTGGCTCGTTCGCTTCGATGTAAAGACTCTGCATTGGGGAGGTACGGAAAGCTCCCAGGCAGATCTTAAGGCCTTGGTTATGGATTGGGAGGAGTTTTCTGAGGTATGACTCACGTGCAAAGCTGTAAACAACACAACCATAATCAAGTTTGGACCTCACAAGGGATCTGTAAAGTCGAAGCAAAACGGGACGGTCAGCGCCCCAGTCCATCTTCGAGACGACCTTCAACAGGTTTAGTGCCCCCTGGCACTTCCGCCTGAGATGGTCGATATGAGCTTTGAAGTTCAGCTTACTGTCGAGTATTAGGCCTAGGAACTTGGTCTGAGGAACAACTGGGATGTTGAACACCATTCAAATTTAGCTCTGGGTCGCAATGAGCACCTCTCCGGTTGCAAAAATGCATACAAACAGTCTTTGTTCGAGAAAAACGGAATCCGTTTTGGTCAGCCCATTGCTGGATCTTATTGAGGCAGTTTTGCATTTGTCTCTCTATAGACCTCATGTTCCTTGTGGAACAGGTAATAGAGAAGTCATCCACAACTAAAGACTTCTCAATCCCAGTGTTCACCGCATTGGCGATGCTATTTATTTTCATGATGGAAAGGGTAACTGACAAGATGCTTCCCTGAGGAACACCCATCTCCTGATTATGTAACTCTGACATCACGCTCCCTACATGCACACGGAACACACGATCTTTCAAAAAGTTTTGTATGAAAAGCGGCATTCTGCCCCTAAGACCGGCGCAGTACAGGTCTCTCAGAATGCCGTTTTTGCAAGTGGCATCGTATGCCTTCTCTAGGTCAAAAAATACTGATACAACATGGTGTCCGCGTACAAATCCGTCACGAACTGTTGATTCTAGGCGCACGAGTAGCACGTAGGAATGACTGAGATGTGCCCATTGCAGCAAACAAGAATTTATTCTCTGTTAATATTTGTACCTTGTCCCGCAATGTAACCAGTTGTTGGACAACATTCTGACAATCTGTTGGTATGATAACAAGGACATGATTTCCCCTTTTCCCCTAATATACACCAAATCCATGGCAGTCAGTAGCTTTTGCTCAAGCGTGGTGAAGCTCTCCCTCATCTCTTGTATGCCACCTTCTGCCCAATTTGGCCGCTCTTTGTAAGCTTGAACCGTCAACTGTGACAACTCTCCTGGTCGACGCTTGTTGAACAGAAGTAACCGCACCAGGCATAACTTCTGCAGTCTCTTGTAATGTTGACTAGAAACATCATTCATTATGTCTTCCATGGCTAACTTGAGCTGGTCTAACACATGTTGTGTTAACTTTACTAGATCTGATGTCTGCGGAAGATTTTGACCTTTGTTAAACTTTCTTTCTTTCAGGGTTGTTAAGGCTGTGCACGACATCTTTAGGCCCCACTCTTTCTCATGAAGGAAAAGATAGTCTTTGGCCTCTTTCTCTGCAGTTTGATCGCCTGATCTTAGTGCCCTACAAAACTTAATGGTGGCAAGTCTTTTCATGTCATGACCAAGTTTGAGGACTGTTGACGGCTTTTCGTAGGATGAATCTCCTGTTTCTGTCATGTCTGGACCACCCAAGTTATTGGCTGCTTGTAGTATGGCATCAAAACATTTTGGCTTAAGGAAGTCACTGACATATTCACCCTCATTTGGGCAAAGTTTGCGGAGTTCATCTACCATCCGTGATGATGACAACATCTTACTAGAAACGACAGCTTTTCGTTGCCCACCAACTTTCTTTAACCAGACATTACCAAGTTCTAGTATGGCATCATCACTCTTTGCAGTTCTGGATATGTTGTTATTCTGCATCTTTGCCAGTACATGCTTCTTCAGTCCTTCGCTGGCAGATCCCATCATCTTGTTGTTAGCAAGGATTTGTGATTGCATTTGTAATTCCCCTTTTCCACTCCCACGTTGGCTTTTACCATCATTCCTTGCAATACAACGGTAATGAGTGTGTCGCCAAATATCTTTTAGAAGAACATACCCTAGACATTGAGGACATGGACCATAGTCCTGGTAATCTAAATCGTGGAAGGCTTGTGGTCTTCGCATTAGGATAATTTGGCCAGCTCCAGCATCCAATACTTGTTGATTGTGGAGGAAGTTACCCTTGTTACGCAGAAGATCAAGCCTTTTTTTCCTTTCGGCTTGGTCATCTAAGGCAATTATAGCCGCAACATCAGGCTCATCTTTGTGCACAGCCAACAGGTGCCTTCCAATTAAGACATGCACAAGACAACCACAATAGACGCAAGCATTTTGTTTGTCATAGGACAGCTGGTCTTTCTTCTTGTAAGCGTTTATATAGATTCCTCTGTCTTCATTCAAGTGTGCCAAGTTTTCAAAGCGGTTATTGATTGCGGTGTCCTAGTCATCACTCTCTACAACAATATCCCCTTGCTGCATCATTTTTTCAATGGCTGCCATAACTTCAGACTGCAGAATAGTCTGAAAGAGTACCAGAGTACAATAAACCTTTTGCAAATTGTATTTTCATGGAGAACAAGGTATTGTTAAAACTGGTTAAAACAATGGGCTTTTAATATCATTGCTTTTGTTTGATCCCATATATTGCAACCAGCTGCAATAAACCATTTGCTAGGACTTTTGCTATGGATTGAAGTTTCTCACTTTAAGGATGTGAAGGAACTGTACACTCACTGACCTCATTATAAGAAGGCTTTAAATTCAAATTCAAATTAAATTAGCACACACAAGGAAAACTTATTTCAAGCACTTCGAAAGTTGCATTCGATTACTATGTGCAATTTTCAGGAAATTAGCTGTTGAAGCGCAGTACATTTTCTACAAACGTGAACTTGGAGCAAGCAGGATCGAATGATGTCATTTTTTCTCATTGGTGAAGCTTTTTTTTTTTTTTTTTTTTTGATTTTCAATCCAATTTTTTGGTCTTGAATTTGAGAGGGTACGTGTTACTAACAGGGTATGTACTATTTTCAAATTCAATTACCACTCATGCATATACATTATGATAGCATTCATAAGATTACAAAGGGTTAAACTAGATGTAAATTTTAAAGAAAAACATTGCATGGTCTATTAATGATGAAATTATGTAATGCTTGCTTTACCTTCACTTTTGGTAGCAAGGGTGAAAAGTCACATTGTTTATGGAAGCAATTTTTAGTGTAGCAATGAAAGGAACTCCTAGAATTGCATGCAATATTACCAGAATGAGTGGATTTACTGACTCCAATATTTACATATTATAAATAAATTTTGGGGTAAATCCTTCCTTTAACTTAATTGGCATCAATGTCTTTAGAAGCCAGTAAAATTAATGTTCACTAAACCTATCCATTTGAAGATATTATATAGGGAAGTTCAGAAACATGCTTTTATGATAGATAGACATTATTTCATTACAAAAACAAAACAATGATCATGTCAATATGCTAGGACTAGGGATCATGATAGCCACCAAAATGCTCTCTGACGTGAAAGGATCGAGTCAATATTGTCCCTAAGCTCATGATTTGTAAATTTGATTGTTAATCACACATTAATCGCCTACATAGTAGAGGTTTGGGAATTGTCTCTCTATAGGGAACAATTGTGTACCCCACCGTAGCAGTACCAGTATATACACAATAGGAATTAAGTAAACATATTTGGTCTTCGTCCCCGAACAATCCTTCAAAAGTACTGTACATGCAGTGAGATGGTCTAGTACCCAACCATCTTTAAAATATTAAAAATACCCAGTGTAAACATTTGTTAGTCTCCTATTCTTCTGGAGATTTCCTGCAGTTGATTCCCAAGTAACCCTGGTCCTTATTACCCTAGTAAGCATAGCTACATCATTTCCATTATACGTACCATTTCAGACTGCCTTCCTGGTGAACTGCTTTGTTGTAAAATATGTTTGCTGGGATTGACCTTTAATGGAAAACAAAATCAGTACATGAATTGCATTACTTGACAGAATGGTGTTTGAATATTTTGAAGGCACCATCTATGGCAAATTGGAAACTAACTTTTCTAAGAAGTAAACACCTACTGTGCATTATCCAAGTAGATGCCACAAGTAAAATGAAACTGTCCCATAAACAATGATGACCAAAGGATCATGATTGTTCGCAACCTGAAGACTTGTACAATTTAATGTAAATAATGTAGGCCTACATAGCCGGAGCTTGCGTGGCGACAGTATATGATTTTTTGTTGCCTCTACATACAGGTATGTTAACTTTCTCTGTTGAGAACAATAGTAAGACTTGCCCTAGAAATCTGAGAATTCTAAGTGACTATTTTTTACCAAATTAAGTACACAATTTAAATACACATATTGGTACTGTGCCTGAATAGTATGCGAGAATTCATCAACATCGAAAATAGGAAAAGATACCAATGCTAAAGAAACCAGTATAACCATATCTTCTCATTCATTTTTTTTTGTTGCTGATTGTTACTCATGTAGTAACCTTGCAGAGATGTTTCATGTTCTTCTTTTCTCTTCACAACAGTTTGCAATCGTTAAAACACATATTTGAAACACTTTGATGTGAACTCACCCTAGTAATGCATTAGTTCCCAGGTTACTAAAATCTACTTCGCCCCTCCTTCAGTTACCTCCACTTTGTAAACCCCACTTGCTTGCGGTAAGTCCCTGGCAAGCTGTGGTTACTAGAAACCCTAATCCAAATTGTGTGTCATTAAATTATTATAGAAAGAAGCAATCGCTCACATCTAATTAGATGCACACATGATGAAGCAACAAGCAAAGACAAAGAGTACTGCCATATCTTGTTCTTTTTTCGAGATACTGTACTGCCACTTGTTTGCTGCAACAGTGGGCCACTACGTGCAAAAATGATGACTTGTTATAGGTCTGCTATGGTATCATAGGGGCCACAACAACATAGACACTTGGGGTGTACCTCTTTACAATCTATCTCAGTTATATTCTCTGATGCAGTCAACACTGTATAGAATTTTCCCTAAATACTCATGTTTAAAGTTTAACTTTTGAAAAATAATTAGCCAGTCCATCCATTTTAATAAATCTGTAAATTAAAAAAGACCAAAGGGTGCAAAGAAATACATGGCTATACTTGGCTATATCATATAGCTCTGTTGTTATATTACAGACTTGCTTCAAGTCCTCTCTGGTATTTTTTATTTTGGAAGTGCTAGTATCACAATGACCAAAACATTTTTTTGCTGCTTTCACCATTTCACTTATATTGAAGTATTCAGCTGGACAAAAGAACTTTCGTTTGTGGTTTAAATGAACCCTAAAATGTAGTTGACACTATATAACACATTCGTGTTGGTGTGTCGTTAAATATTATCTAACTAACTAACTAACAAATCTTTAGACCTACCTTTGGAGAACTCTCCTCAGATGTACAAGGAAGGAGAGAAGGTTGGCTGTTTGAGTCCATCTCTAATAGGAAAATACACATACAGTTGCATTACTCACTGAGAAGTGTTTCAAGCTTGAATACAATATGAGCAGGATTATTTTATCTATACTTGAATAGGTTCTCAAAGAATGTCAACAAGGGGAACCATTAAAAGAAAAACAAAATAAATAAATAAATGAACAAATAGACAGGAAGACAGATAGACAGAGTCAAATTTTAAAGAGTTAAAGTGAAAAAAAAATGTTTAAGGCATACTACACTGAAACAGCAAAATTTAAACTTTATCTCATTAAACTTACCATTTTTACCACATGTATGGAATAAACAAACGTGAGTGCCTTGTGGGTACAGTACGTCTTTCTTTTAAATGTATTGACGGGTGATATGCATGAGGGTACGTAAATACATTGCTGAAACCCTGACCGAGCCATCTCTGTTAGCTCCCCCATGAAATTGTCCATTCTTATGTAATAGAGCCTTCCCATGAGAAAAACTGGCTATGCCATTACTCCACAGTAAAAGTACTGAAGTTGTAGAATGCTCATAATGCATGCTCAATGGAGACAGTATGATGTTTTCCATATTGTCTTTATAGGGGACAATGTGTGTAAATAGCAGATCAGGTCAGTGTACTGTAATACATCACCATATTCTTCCTGAAAAGTACCAATGAATTTTATCCAGACAATGAAATCAATATTCAGCTAAAATAAATTCAGTAAAAAATAAAGTTGTACTCCCTAAGTGGTATTCCAAGCTTTAGGGGACAGAATGTGGTTTCTTCCCAAATACTCAGGTAGCCTGGCCTGAGTACTACTGGTAAATAGTAGCTACCATCGAGCTGGGAATTAAGACAGGTTCAAAATCTGGTTGGGTCATATACTGAAGCCTTCAAAGGTGGCATGGGACCTGTTTTCTTTTCCATTGTTGTTAGAAATGAGATTAGACCAGGAGTACTTTGAGTGTGTTCTCAAATGTGATGTCATGTTTCAATAGCATCCAGATTAGCGCAGTAACCAGGGATTTGCATGTGAAATCTAATGATTTCAAAGAAAATCCGGGGGAACTTTGTAGCTGGACATTTGATTGGTACCTATCTATGATGTAAACCACCAAAGTAGTTAAAACCAGGTATTGTTTATTTCTAAATAGATAATTCCGTAAAATGTATCATTCCCAAAATCTTTAAGGAAAAAAAAATATGAAATTTACACCCAACACTAATGCATTGAGATTCAACGTCATCCACGCCGTGATCATTGTGAGTAATGTACACATATGTTGGTGACTTGTAGAGATAGTATCAAATCCTGTATGATAGGCCACAGAAATTGTGTCTACCAGTCTATGCTAATGCCATTACAGTAAATAAATATAGAGCTTCATTTTCTGTGAAATGCCAGCAGCAGAAAATTTATCAAGAGAATCATCAAAATATTGTCTAATCTCTGAATGTTACCTCCTAAGTGGTGGCCAAACTATGACAGGGAAGGGGATTGGGTTTTGAGCCTCCCAGAAGCATTTCTTGCCCCCAAAAGTCCCCACAAAAAATTCTCAGTGTACATAAATACAATATGCTGAAACCCTTACCAAGCCATCAGTCATAGCTCCCCCATGAAACGGTCCACTACCCCCCCCCCCTTAATTGTGCCTTCCCATGAAAAAAGCTGGCTATGTCATTGCCCTAAAGTAAAAGTACAGTAGTTGTACAATGCCCTGGCATTATGCATGCCCTATGGAGACAGTACATGTTTTCTGTATTGTCTCCACTAGGACAAATGTGTGTTAATAGAGGACCAGGTTTGTATGCCCTGTGGAGATAGTATGTTTTGTGTTTTGTCTCCATAGGGGACAAATGTCGTGGCGCTCCAGCAGCCGTACTCTCTACACAGCAGATCCTCCTTGCCCTAACACCCATAAATCACAAGTTTACCCTAAAAGGTGCTATTACGGTAAGTGCACAGTCAGATAGGTGACCTGTTTTCTAACCGCAAGGCACTTCACATCGCTGGTGGTCTAGTATAAACAAATTTTGATTGAGTGCTGTTGGTGACCTTGATATCTGGAAGAGAGTCGCGTGGCACAAGGGCAAATGCCTGTGGTCAACTTAATAGGATGCTGTTTTGTGGTTCAGCTGTAGCATGCTACCTTCCCTTATTACCATTAACATGAAATACTTTTAGTTAAAGTAAATTGAATTTGATATAGGACTCAATAATGAAAATAACTTTACTGTGCTTCACATCCATAAAATATATGAACAGAAGAAAAAATGAACAAACAAATAAAAGTTCAGACAATTGAAAGTTCTAGTAAATCTGTTTTGTTTCGATCTGTTTCATTTTGAAGGAATCGATTGAAGGGGCTCGTTGAGTTGGAAATTGAATATTTTGTGACAGGTTTGAAGGAAACCATTGCATGACAATGTTTCTAATTAGCCTCACTACTCATGTAATACTTCCTATAGTTACCGAAAATGTACGAAAGAGTAGTTTTCATGGTCAGAGGCTGCTTATGATTAGTACGTAATAGTAAAAAGTGTCTGGTCACGAATTTGTAATAAATGGTTTTAATCACTCACTACCCTATCATTGCCATTTCAGATGTGTGTAAGATGTTCAGAATCTCTTAGTTTAACCATTTACCATCAAGATATAAGTGAATCTCAACAGGTGTGAAACAAATCATGAATTTTGTGAACCAATTCAATAAGCCCCTTTAAATAGCAATTCCTACATATCCTTTGGAAGATCGTTGCATTTTACGCAGAACTAAGGGATCTGCCAAGAAAAATTGAAGCCTAATTAGTTCGTAAAGGAGGAATGAATTACACAGCCATACAATGCAAGTGATTCGCGTCAATGGGTTTAAGGGAAATATTGTGTTTATTTTACTCATAACAGTAACACTTCAAGCACCAATAGGCTACTTATAGACACTAAATGATATTATTATTCAAAATAAGGCAGTGCGGCAGCCTTCTTTTGAATGATAAACTTCTTGCATATAGAAACACTGGATTTGTGTTTCAAGAATAATTTGTTTACCCAAACTGTCAAAAATTCAAATGAGGCAACTGGATGTATGGAAAGGATCAAGCTACCGGCGTAGTCATTGTTTCCCCGCGGAGCAAACGAAGTTTTTTAGCACAGCTCATCGCTACGAAAAAACCAACGTCCGCAGGACTTCGAGCCAAAACCATTTCAGTCTCTACAGGTCGAAAATCCAACGCAAACTTCCTTTACATTCTCATTCTCATTCTTTTTAGAAAGGTAATTAGGCCTACCATGCGTGTTCAAGTTGAAAACTAAACCAACTGCCGTTCGCTAATATTAAACTAATAAATATTAAAGAAAATGTCCTTTCAACTGTATGAAATGAATATATATGGCCAACTCCGACAAGCTCTGAGGGGATGGCAGCCCAATTGGGTGGCAGCCACAGAGATGCTATGCAGGCTAAGTCATTGTGGGCAAGGGTGCTCGTTTAGAAGTTCGATAAGTGGGTCTACAAAATATATGACCTTTGGTTTGCGAAATTCAATATTTCCTTAATTGCTTTCAAATATTTTTCATGTGTCTTGAAAAGAGCCGGGATAATTGCAATGTTATTCATGACTACTACATGCCAGACACCTCTGGTGGACTTGCTTCAGAGCCTTACGAATCCGTTAAAGTATCGCACATCTTTCTTGACAAAAAGCAGCTTTATCATTTAATCGACTTATATTTTGTTCAAGGTAGGCCTAATTGAAAAAAAATGAGCAAGTTTCACAATTGGGACCCATTTAAACTGGACTAAGCCCCCCCCTCCCGTCGGGGATCTTGGACCCCCTGTCGGGCAAATCCTGGCACCACCCCTGATTACATAGGACTACAATATTTCCATATTTACAATATACACAAGTTAACTATCACCCTGGCCACCCACACCGAAAAAAGTGGACCCTAGCGTCTGCTGATCGTCGACCTTGGCAACCGAACGAAGTCGGCCTCAACCCTCAGCACAATCTCACCGACGCGAGGACGACGTCCACAAGTCTCCCCTTTCTCTTAAATATAATATTACAATATTACATCGGTCTCTCCATAATGCCAAAACAAACTATGCCGCGAACACTTGTATTGCAGGGCGGGGTGATAGACCACACAAAGCGTAGTCCTGGATGACCGCCCAGGTGTTTCAAAACGTAAAGCAGTCAGCCAGGACTTGAAACCCCTCCCAGAGGAGGGCCACAAAGCCAGACTGCCAAAACACATGGGGCCACTCTCCCACTTTGTGCATCCAATGTATGTGGGGGAGAATGCGACTCTCCAAGACATGGTTGGATGGTTGTAGATTGACAGTAAGTACAGTATGAGCACAAGGTATTTTGTGCAGTACGTACGTAGCCTTTATGCTTATGCCGAATTAATAATCAAAACGAATAAGGAAGTTCTTCGTACTACCAGTAAGTCCAGACCCAAGGCTCACCATGCTAGGCTAGGTTAGCCTAACTTCGGGTTAGGCTACTTTAACCAAGGGCGGCGATCTGTTTCAGATATTGGGGGGGGGGGCATCTGCCCGAACGCCAGGAACTCTGATAAAGGGGGAGGGCGCCGGGACCGCACAAGGGGGACGGAAGAAGGGTTTTTTTGTAGTCAGTAGTCACAACATGTAATGACGAGTTTGCGGGAACCACAGATGATGATTCTCAAGCCTACCACAATAGCTTTACAATGTCGGTTGTAGGTGTGCATACGCGCGAAGCACACGAAAATTTCTCTCTTTTGGTAAGAATTTTCCCCTCCCTTTTTGCAATATAGAGAAGTGATAAGTCTTCAAAAGTGAAGGGAACAAGGCTATGATCACGATGATACTTCTTCAGATCTGCAAGTGCAGGTAGGCATATTGGGAGTCGAGTACAAGTTACGAACGGCGAGGGGACCAGGGCTGCGAGCCATCAGACAGGCTTGGGGTGGTGCAGTATGATTTTGGTAAGATCCAGAGAGAAAGTCCCCGAATGGTATTAATACAATGGGAACAGCTAGCATGAGGCGTTGAGCAGGACTTTGAATGACAACGAGAGCAAATCAAGCTCTTCACAGTTCACAGTTCAGATGGTGATTATAGTAGTTTTACTATGATGAGCGAAATTTTTCGTAAAGGGAAAAGGTAAATTTTGGAATAAATTTGTGGTACGAGTAAAGTTAGCTTCAAATGCAAATAGTCTTCACGTTACATATGTTACTCAAGAAGGTAGCTACATTAAGCCCCTTGATGATGGACGACAACTAACTTTGAGCCTTTCCCTGGCTTTCGCTAGGCATGTTGACTGCTAATAATGTCTATAGGTGGTTCCACTTTGATTGTGAGAGTTGCACCCAAATAGTGCCGACATTTTGCAGGAAATTTGTTTGCCATTGAAAACCTGCTGGCAGAATCAGAAAGGGTTGTAAAAGGATAAACCCAACGAGAGGACCAAGCTCCTGTTAGGGATACAGAAACCCGAAGCCCAGCTAGAAGCAAAGAGCTTACCGAAACAATGCTGAACGGGACAGTTTGAACGCGCGAAGCTCGTCGAAAAATTTGGGGTTTTGTTGAAGAAAATCTGAAAACATTTGGCTCATGTTAAGGAAAGTTAGAAAATTTGGGTTTGTATGTAAGAACGTTCCCTCTCCTCATCCCAGACAATTCCAATTTTCTCAACTAAGTTATCCATAGCCTCTCCCAAAACTGATTTGAGCCCTTCCTTGTGCAGATGCAAACCCGAATTATACTGTTCATAAAATTATCCTGAGGAGAATACAAGGGGATAAATGATGTAATCAGAACACTCTCTCTGCATGTTATATAATGTGAGCTACTTTACACCTTTTGACTTTAATGTCAATCCAAGACCATTCAGCAATTAAGAATTTTGCTTTCTCCCAACCAAAACTGTACTTGGGTGATGGCTGCCTGTCTTTAAGAGCAAAAAAATGCAAGCTACGGGCCTGGCAAGCGAACACTTTGCGCAATCGGCCAAGGGTACAGGGACTGTCTTAGGTCCCTATTGGGGTCCAGGGGCTTTGCCCCTGGAAGCAAAGCGATTTGGTGCACTCGAGAAGACATAGATTGCCTATTTTCTGCCCAAAATTTTTTCAACTTGATATAAAAATGGCAAGATATTTTCACTAGTCTGCTAATTATAACAAAATGTGATTAGACTATACATAGCCAAATATATTTTCTCATGCCTCAAAATATTGGAGGGACATTTGATATGATGTCCCCCTCTAAAAAATATTGAAGGAGACATGTCCCCCCGCCCCCAAACCCCCATGATCGCCGCCCCTGACCTTAACCTGATAGTTTGAGCTTGGCTAGGTTAGTCTAAAACATTGGTCTTGGGGTCTTGCGATCACTAACAGCATCAAGTTTGGGGCCATATCTTTTTTACTATGAGCTTGATGTGGGCATTTTGTCTGACTGCGCAGAATATCTAGTGGTTATATTTACTTCAACCGGGCTGGTAGCCAGCTTTGCATTTGGGGGGGGGGGGGGGGGGGACAAGTGTTGTGATTGGTGGCATAAAATTTCCTCCTAATTCCTGTTGTACTAATTATTATGGAGTTTCCATTTTCATGTGATGGGGCAGAAATATATTGGGGGGCATTGAACTCCAAATGCCCTTCTCCCGTGGCTACGGGTCCGACTTCAACGCACTCTTCTAGTCTACAACCCCCCATTCTTGATAATAATCTGAGGTTTATACAATGTCCAAACAAGTTAAAAAACATTGAGCATCACATTTACACCTAGCTGAAATAGGCTAATCAACCAACGATTGGTTAAAACACCGTGTTTACTATAATTCATTAACAAACATTAAATATTTTCCCCAACTACTATTGGGCAAAGGAGTCATTAACCAATTTTGTGTATAATAATTGCCTATAATTTAACCAACTTCCAAGAAAATACATTACTCGATAGTTGTTGGGCAAAATTTACCTCATTTTCTGAGCGTGTACATAATGTACCCAGTGTTGGTTAATTAGTGTGGTCTGACAGACCACACTCTTGAATCCGTCTGGATCAGTACAGAACAATGACGTCATTCGGCTATTGCAGTATATAGGATTCGTCCGTGTTGCAAAGGCGCCCTCTGTCCGGTTCATACCGATTTTTCCGTGATACTTTCATGGAGTTGAGAACAGACGCACCTACGCGGTGAACAAAGTAAAACTCATGTGTGTATCTCTTTACGGTCCTATATACTGATTTCATTTCCCTGTTTAGGTGAGAAATCAACTTCATTTAAATGTACAACTTACAAAGCAAAGTTAAAGTGAAAATATATTGATTATATTTTCTGTTATGCCCTAAAATGTACACTTGTTTATTTTATGAGTCCGCCAACGCGCGCATGTGCAATGCAGATTTTTTATTAATACGCCTGCAACGCAATAGACGAGTTGGGAAACTTCGGGCTACAATGCATGCTGGAAAGAAAAGTGTACCACAACAGGGACTGTATGTGCAAGACAGATATTTTGTGTAATCACGCACAATTTTCCAGTGTTATACTATGGTTTTCTAGACATCAATCATGGATCAAAGAGAATTTTCTTTACAGGAAAAGTTCTTTTCAAAGTAAATCTCCGTAATTAGGACCAAAAGGGTTGGGTAGTATGACAGTAACTTGTGAAAGACAAAAAATAGTTTCTCAAAGTCTTCGTGTCCGTGGGCAGTTATCCTTGGCCTTGATCTGTGGTAGTGCAATGGTACAGCAAAATCTAATTTCCCAACTCGTCTATTAATAACACACATGCATTGCGTGCTGATATTGCAACGCGATGCAAACTGCTGTACTGCTGGTTGCAATGTATAGTTGCAAAATATTGTAAACTGTGGCTGTGTGCAGCTGCAGCTAGTGATTGGAATACAGTCTCTTCATCGATGAACGTAGCAGATCTTCAGTCGGTAGTTATTCAAGGTAAGAACATTTATGGTTAACGTAAATAGGCACATCCATTTGATAAAGCCGTGACGTTTGAGACGTGAAGAAAGCCCACGTTAAAATTGTTATCTTTGTTCAATTTTCCATCCATTTTACTAACGTGTTTCTTTTACCAGCATACTGAATAACTAATAACGTTAGGACTACGCTAGGCCAAGACAAGCTTAGTAAGCCTAGGATTGGGAACTCAGTTGCATACTGTCCTAGGCCTACCTGTTAGAGTTAGAGTATTACTGCGTTCGCATATTTTTGTGCGTCCCCAGTTTTCAGTGCAGTACACAAGGGAAATAGGGGTCTCCATGATACAGTACTACTAGCCTATGCTACAGTAGTTTTGCATAGCTTATTAGGCTAATATTATTAGGCCTAGCATATACTGAAAGTGCTGCATCGACCCTTTACAACATAAGCAGTTGGTAACTTGGGTTTCTTCTACCAGATTACTGAACAATAACGTTAGAAGTTGCTAGCCTACAGTACCTCAATTCCATAGGCTCACTACCAGTTACTGTTAGTAGCCTACTGCTACTATACTACTACTAGCCAGCTAGCCTAGGCTAGTTTTGCATAGCTAGGGCAGCATTATATAGTAAGTGGTGCAAAGTTCCACCGGATTCTTCTTTCAAATAGGGGCCTACCTGATACAAATGCTCATATATTCACTGGTCAAAGCAAAGTGACTGCCAATTGAAGCAATAAATGTGTAGGAATTAATGTTTTCTGATGAAAAGAAGTCATATCTGAGCAAATTCAGCAATATTAACCCATTGATAAAGGTTAAAAATTTGAGGCACTTCAGTTCTTACGTGTTCAAAATTTGAACCTACCACCATACTGCAAGTGCTAGGCCTAATTTAGCCTACTTGGAGTTATAATTGCCAGAGATACATTTGTAGATTACTTCTTGGAGATACAATATTCACCTTAGAGATAGGCCTACTGTAGGCTAGGCCAACACCATATTACTCATTTTCTCATTTTCTTGGAGATACTTTTGTAACTGCTTTGTTGGAGAAACATTTGTAATTCACCTCTTGGAGATACAATATTCACCTTAGAGGTACAGCAGAGTATTCAACTTGTCAAATTCTCAGAGATTCATGTGAAATTTACTTCTTGGAGATACACTACATTGTTCATTTTCTCAAATTCTTGGAGATACATTTGCAACTGCTTTCTTGGAGATACATTTGTAATTCACCTCTTGGAGATACAATATTCACCTTAGAGATACAGCACAGTATTCAACTTGTCAAATTCTCAGAGATACATGTGAAACTTACTTCTTGGAGATACACTACATTGTTCATTTTCTCAAATTCTTGGAGATACATTTGCAACTGCTTTCTTGGAGATACATTTGAAATTCACCTCTTGGAGATACAATATTCACCTTAGAGATACAGCACAGTATTCAACTTGTCAAATTCTCAGAGATTCATGTGAAATTTACTTCTTGGAGATACAATATTCACCTTAGAGATACAGTACAGTATTCAAGTTGTCAAATTCTCAGAGATACATTTGTAATTTACTTCTTGGAGAGATACAGGTCTGAAAGATACATTTGTACCATTTGAAACCCTTTCTACTTAGATACTTTTGTGTTCACTTCTTACATATACAGTATTGAACTTAGAGGTACACTACATTACTCACATTCTTGGAGATACATCTGAACCTGCTTTCTTGGAATACATTTGTAATTCACTTCTTGGAGATACAATATTCACCTTAGAGATACAGCACAGTGTTCAACTTGTCAAATTCTTAGAGATCTCTGTACATTTGTAATTGCTTCTTGGAGATACAATTCTCAGAGATACATTTGTAGTTCACTCCTTGCAGATACAGTATTCACCCTAAAGACACACACTACATTATTCAATTTCTCAAATCCTTAGAGACAGGTTACATTTCTATAATCAACACAATCATTGTCCCATAAAAGCTGAATGACTAAGTTTCTTTGAAACATTATTTCTCTATTGAATGTGAGAGAAGATTAGAAGTTTGTTAAAAGCTGACATTGTCACAAGATTGTACTGAATCTGTTTAAGTTGGATATTCACTCTGTTGTTGAGTTTCTTCCCACAGTAAAGTTGTTTTGAAAAAAAAAACTAGGATAATCTGTAAAGGACTTTGTAAGAAATGTTTTGTAAAGGTAAAGATGCACCTACAAATCTGCAGGCAAGTGGTCAGTTGCCATCACTAATAGCTAAGGGACATTTTCATCAAGGTTCGTCTTTATTTTCTAGTGAATCACGAGGAAAACAGTGTATGGCCAATGCTTTGCTCTTCCTAGCATTTGCAAGTCAAAATTCAGAGGCAGATATTTGTCCTGCTGTGCTTGACACTATTTTGCAAGGTGGAGATAGTCTTTACCGAGAAATACAACTAAAAAGACTCCTTGCACATGGATATTTATGCACAGAAGATTTGCCTCAGTATTTTTCCTTTTGCAACAGATACTTTTCATCAAAATTGAAAAATACATATTCAGGGTGTGTCTTTGGTAGACATTTGTCTGAAGTTGACAATGTCAGTGTATTTTCATTGCACAGTGCTTTATCCAAAGCATTCTATGAGTCACATGCAATTATATTTGTTGTTAAGGAAACTGCTGTAGCAATTTATCATGATCAAATCACATCCAGTTACTATGTCTTTGATTCCCACAGTAGAGATGATCAAGGTCATTTGAAAGATGAAGGGACAAGTGTTGTGCTAAAGTTGACATCATTACTAAATTTAGTAGCACATATCCAGAGCCTTGCACAGTCATTGTCACAACATACTTCTGACTTTGTTCAGTTTGATGTTAACTCTCTGATAGTGGGGAGCATTTCACAGTCCACATACAAGGGCCAAAGAAAACTTGAAAGGTATACAATAAATGATTCACAAGAAATATTCAGTGAAAATGTTGGTACACTTACAAATCACCAAGCAAGTGGTCAGTTGCCATCACTGTTAGCTAAGGGAAATTTTCATCAAGGTTCGTCTTTATTTTCTAGTGAATCACGAGGAAAACAGTGTATGGCCAATGCTTTGCTCTTCCTAGCATTTGCAAGTCAAAATTCAGAGGCAGATATTTTTCCTGCTGTGCTTGACATTATTTTGCAAGGTGGAGATAGTCTTTACCGAGAAATACAACTAAAAAGACTCCTTGCACATGGATATTTATGCACAGAAGATTTGCCTCAGTATTTTTCCTTTTGCAACAGATACTTTTCATCAAAATTGAAAAATACATATTCAGGGTGTGCCTTTGGTAGACATTTGTCTGAAGTTGACAATGTCAGTGTATTTTCATTGCACAGTGCTTTATCCAAAGCATTCTATGAGTCACATGCAATTATATTTGTTGTTAAGGAAACTGCTGTAGCAGTTTATCATGATCAAATCACATCCAGTTACTATTTCTTTGATTCCCACAGTTGAGATGATCAAGGTCATTTGAAAGATGAAGGGACAAGTGTTGTGCTAAAGTTGACATCATTACTAAATGTAGTAGCACATATCCAGAGCCTTGCACAGTCATTGTCACAACATACTTCTGACTTTGTTCAGTTTGATGTTAACTCTCTGATATTGAGGAGCATATCACAGTCCACATACAAGGGCCAAAGAAAACTTGAAAGGTACACAATAAATGATTCACAAGAAATATTCAGTGAAAATGTTGGTACACTTACAAATCACCAAGCAAGTGGTCAGTTGCCATCACTGTTAGCTAAGGGAAATTTTCATCAAGGTTCGTCTTTATTTTCTAGTGAATCACGAGGAAAACAGTGATTGGCCAATGCTTTGCTCTTCCTAGCATTTGCAAGTCAAAATTCAGAGGCAGATATTTGTCCTGCTGTGCTTGACACTATTTTGCAAGGTGGAGATAGTCTTTACCGAGAAATACAACTAAAAAGACTCCTTGCACATGGATATTTATGCACAGAAGATTTGCCTCAGTATTTTTCCTTTTGCAACAGATACTTTTCATCAAAACTGAAAAATACATATTCAGGGTGTGTCTTTGGTAGACATTTGTCTGAAGTTGACAATGGCAGTGTATTTTCATTGCACAGTGCTTTATCCAAAGCATTTTATGAGTCACATGCAATTATATTTGTTGTTAAGGAAACTGCTGTAGCAATTTATCATGATCAAATCACATCCAGTTACTATGTCTTTGATTCCCACAGTAGAGATGATCAAGGTCATTTGAAAGATGAAGGGACAAGTGTTGTGCTAAATTTGACATCATTACTAAATGTAGTAGCTCATATCCAGAGCCTTGCACAGTCATTGTCACAACATACTTCTGACTTTGTTCAGTTTGATGTTAACTCTCTGATATTGAGGAGCATTTCACAGTCGACATACAAGGGCCAAAGAAAACTTGAAAGGTACACAATAAATGATTCACAAGAAATATTCAGTGAAAATGTTGGTACACTTACAAATCACCAAGCAAGTGGTCAGTTGCCATCACTGTTAGCTAAGGGAAATTTTCATCAAGGTTCGTCTTTATTTTCTAGTGAATCACGAGGAAAACAGTGCATGGCCAATGCTTTGCTCTTCCTGGCATTTGCAAGTCAAAATTCAGAGGCAGATATTTGTCCTGCTGTGCTTGACACTATTTTGCAAGGTGGAGATAGTCTTTACCGAGAAATACAACTAAAAAGACTCCTTGCACATGGATATTTATGCACAGAAGATTTGCCTCAGTATTTTTCCTTTTGCAACAGATACTTTTCATCAAAACTGAAAAATACATATTCAGGGTGTGTCTTTGGTAGACATTTGTCTGAAGTTGACAATGTCAGTGTATTTTCATTGCACAGTGCTTTATCCAAAGCATTCTATGAGTCACATGCAATTATATTTGTTGTTAAGGAAACTGCTGTAGCAATTTATCATGATCAAATCACATCCAGTTACTATGTCTTTGATTCCCACAGTAGAGATGATCAAGGTCATTTGAAAGATGAAGGGACAAGTGTTGTGCTAAAGTTGACATCATTACTAAATGTAGTAGCTCATATCCAGAGCCTTGCACAGTCATTGTCACAACATACTTCTGACTTTGTTCAGTTTGATGTTAACTCTCTGATATTGAGGAGCATTTCACAGTCCACATACAAGGGCCAAAGAAAACTTGAAAGGTACACAATAAATGATTCACAAGAAATATTCAGTGAAAATGTTGGTACACTTACAAATCACCAAGCAAGTGGTCAGTTGCCATCACTGTTAGCTAAGGGAAATTTTCATCAAGGTTCGTCTTTATTTTCTAGTGAATCAAGGGGAAAACAGTGCATGGCCAATGCTTTGCTCTTTATAGCTTTTGCAAGTCAAAATTCAGAGGCAGATATTTGTCCTGCTGTGCTTGACACTATCTTGCAAGGTGGAGATAGTCTCTACAGAGAAATACAACTAAAAAGTCACAATGCACATGGATATTTATGCACAGCAGATTTGCCTGAGTATTTTTCCTTTTGCAACATATTCTTTTCATCAAAACTGAACTTGATAGTGTTAGTGTATTTTCATTGCACAATGCTTTAGTCAAAGCATGCTGTGAGTCACATGCAATTATATTAGTTGTTAAGGAAACTGCTATAGCCATTTATCATGATCAAATCACATCCAGTTATTATGTCTTTGATTCCCACAGTAGAGATGACCAAGGTCATTTGAAAGATGAGGGGACAAGTGTTGTGCTAAAGTTGACATCACTGCTAAATGTAGTAGCACATATCCAGAGCCTAGCTCAGTCATTGTCAAACCATACTTCTGACTCTGTTCAGTTCCATGTTCATTCTGTGATAGTGAGATCTGTTTCATACACATGGTTCAGGAAAAAGAAAAGCAGTGCTAAGATAATGCTAGACATGTCACCAGGTTTAAACGATTCCATGACAAACCATACTGCAGACAAGAGATCACATCCAAAACTAAAGAATGAAAAACACTTACTTCATGAAAATTCTACTGAAGATAGAAAAAGGAAAGTTACTTCAGTAAAAAATGACATGCCAGAAAAAATGAAATGCAAACAACCCACTTCATCCATCACAGTTTCTGTGACAAACAACAGTAGCCAAACTTGTATCACCTTCATGTATGATAGGTTCAGGCAACTTTGTCAACAAAAACCCACATCTGTTTGTATCATATGTCAAAGACTCATGTTTCCAACGCAAGTGAAGAAGTTGCTCTCCCACAGGTATTCAAGTAGTTTACTTAGGAAATGTACAGAGTTGAATTCAGAATCATTTACAAGTGTACCATCTTTCATCTGTTTTACTTGTGATGCTTCATTACTTAAAGGGTTTTTCCCATCTCAAGCTGCACACTGTAACAAATTGATACCACACCAAATACCTGATTGTTTGCAAGATCTCAACTCCCTTGAACGCCACTTAATTACACCAGTTATACCATTTATGAAAATAGTTCAACTACCTACAGGACAGCAGAAATGTATTCATGGTCCTGTTGTTTGTGTTCCATCAGACATACACAAAAGTGCTACCTGTTTGCCACGTCTCACTAGTGATGGCTCTCTGATAAAGGTGAAACTGAAGCGAAAGCTGTCATACAAAGGTCATTATTTGTATCAGCAAATTAGCCCCAATAAAGTGAAGAATGCCCTTGTATACTTAAAGGAACATAATCCGCATTATGCCTCAGTTGATATCCATGATGATTACAATACTTTAGAGAGAGCTTTCCTACAACCCTCATCAAATGTTACCCCTCCTAATGTTTCTAGCAAGGAGGTTGCAGAAGATAGTGACACTAGTAATGGAGCAAATTTTCAAATAGAAAACGTAGGTAGCAGAGTAGAAGACAGTATGAATGAACACTGCTTACATGATTTAGATTCATGTACAGACCATGACCCACAGGTATCAACCCCCTTATTTACATGTTTACAACCAACAGACATTGCACAGTATCTGGCTGACAACCTGGATGATAGTGTTTTGTGCCTGGCCCCAGCAGAATCCAATAAGCCTGTTAGTATTTTCAACATTGAAAGTGCAGCTTTTCCAACCCTGTTTTCAGATGGGAAAAATACATTTCTTGACAACCGCATTACAAAAATGACACATAAAAGATACTTTAATGCACGATTGTTCTCAGCAGACACTAGGTATGCCAGTAACCCAGAGTATATCTTCTATGCACAGTATGCATCAGAACTTGAAGAAGTTTGTTCCTCAATATCAATAGCAATGCGAAAGGGCTCAACATGTACAGCTGATGGAAAAGCCATAACTTCATCAATGTTGAAAGACACACTTGAATTGAAAAAAATGATGCAAAATGATGAAGGTTACCGCTTTTTGAAAAAAATTAGAGGAACGACACCATACTGGGAAAGTACTATGAGTGATGTTTTTGCAATGGTAAGACAACTTGGCATACCAACTTGGTTTTGCAGTTTTTCTACTGCAGACCGTCGATGGAAAGAAATAGATGAGGCAATATTAGAACAACAAGGAAAAACAGTTCCTGAAAATATTACATGGACAGAACACTGCAATATTATTGGAATGAACCCTGTCACAGCTGCACGTATGTTTGACCATAGAGTAAAAGCCTTCATAACTCATGTTATTCTTTCACCAGCAAAACCAGTTGGTGAAGTAATAAATTACTTCTACAGAGTTGAATTCCAACAAAGAGGGTGGCCACATATCCACTGTTTATTTTGGGTGAAAGATGCACCTGTACTTGGTCAGTCTGAAAACAGTGAGGTTGTTAGTTTCATAAATCAGTACATTAGTTGTGAACTTCCATCTCCAGAAACAGATCCAGAATTGCATGAAATCATCACTAATGTTCAGACTCATAGCAAAACTCACTCAAAATCATGCAAGAAAGGTGGTAAGGTGTGCAGATTTAATTTCCCAAAGTTACCCAGTACACAGACATTTATGTCAAAACCAGAAAGTACTTGCACAAACGATCAAGCTCTAAAGAAAGGAAAAGCTGAACAGGTGTTCCATGAACTTTGGGACAATGTTTTTAAAATCCTGCCCACTAGTGTGAGTGAAGCATCTACGTTTGAAAGTATTTTGCAAGAAATGAATATCTCACAAACTCAGTTGCAAGACTGTTGCAATGTTATGTCATCAAAGGAAACTGTTTACTTGAAGAGAAATGTGAAAGATATTTGGATTAACAATTACAATAAACACTTGTTGCGCCTATGGAATGCTGATATGGATATTCAGTTTGTTTTGGATGCATATAGTTTTATTATGTACATACTGTCATATATTACAAAAGCAGAACATGAAATGGGAGCACTATTAAAGCAAGCACAGGCAGAAGCAAGACAAGGAAATACTGACCCTGTAACAGAATTGAAAAGTCTTGGTAGCATTTACTTGAATCACAGAGAGATCAGCATTTTGGAGGCAGTGTATAGAATAACTGGGTTGCAACTAAAACACTGTTCTAGAAGGGTTGTATTTGTTCCAACTGATAAACAGTCCTGTCGAATTTCACTACCATTAAGTCAGCTCAGAAAGCAACAAGAAGATACAACAAACATATGGCAACCAAGCATAATTGATAAGTATTTGGCTCGTCCTACTAATGAACCATTCTCTTCCTTGTTTCTTGCAACTTTTGTATCTCAGTACCACATCACAACCAGTGTTAACAAATGCACTAGCAAACAACATGTACCATCATCTACTGATGTGCAGTTGAAAAACAATCTTGGGTATCTTACAAAACGGATGAATAAAGATGCTGTTGTTAGATTTACGAGAGTAAAGAAGCATAAAGACCAAGAGAAATACTACCAGAATTTGTTGTGTTTGTACCTTCTATTTCATACTTCTGAAATCAAACCACAGCACTTCACAACATATGAAGAATTTTACTTAAAAGGCATTGTAAATGTAATTCCTGTTTCTAAAATAGTTGCAATGAACATGAAATTATTTGAACCACTGCATGAAAACCTTGAGGAAATTCTCCAACAAATGAAAGAAAACCCCATACAGGAAAACGCATGGGCAGACTTTGCTTCACAGTCTGAAATTGCTAGAGAAGAAGAGAGTATATTGTTATATGAGCAGTTAGAGGCAGATCACCATGATGGTTTGATACCAGAAATTGACATGTCTAATCCAAAAAAGCCTTTTGAAAATGATCAACAAGATGTTTATGTCAATGAAAATCATACAATTGAAAAAGTTTCAGTGGGTTCTAACTCCATGAATATGTACCAGGAGGATATTAGACCCCTTCTTCAAACATTGAATGTAAAACAAAAACAGCTATTCAACCACGTTCACAATCATTGCAAGCAAATAGCTCAGGGTTACTCACCCAAGCCATTTCATGTTTTTCTGACTGGTGGAGCAGGTACTGGAAAATCACAGTTGATCAAATGTGTCACCAATGAGTGTCGTAAGGTCCTTTCTCCAACTTGTGAAAATCCAGAATCCATTACAGTTTTATTGGTAGCCTACACTGGTACAGCTGCTTACAATGTAGGAGGCCAAACCATTCATTCTGCCTTCAATATTTACAATACATCAATGCCTTACAAAGCTTTACGAGAGGAACAGTTAAACAGTTTAAGAGCAAAGCTACAGAACTTGAAACTACTTATTATCGATGAAATATCTATGGTGGACCAGAACATGATGCACTACATTCATGGTAGATTACAGCAAATAACGAAAGCAAACCACAGTACATACTTTGGTAATGTCAGCTTCCTAGCTGTTGGTGACTTTTATCAGCTGCCACCAGTTAAAGGAAAACCATTGTACAAACAAGATGCAGGTTCACTGATAGATTTATGGAATGTATTCAAGATTTTTGAATTTGATGAAATTATGAGACAGAAAGATGATTTAGCTTTTGCTCAAATGTTAAATCGATTCAGAATCCATGATAAAGGTAAACCACTTCAGCCACATGATCATGCATTACTGCTCAAGAGAATGATTGAACCACCAACAAAGGATATACTCTACATTGCTGCCAGAAGAAAGATTGTTGACCATCATAATGCTTGTATGCTCAGTAATCTTTGCACACAAACTGTCACTATCAGAGCAGTAGACATGATGAGAAGGGAGAGTGCACATTTAGAACAGCTACCAAACCCTTTAGCATCTGCAAAAACAGTATTAAGGTGCGAACTCACTCTTTCTGTTGGAGCACGGGTTATGCTCACTGTGAATGTAGATGTCTCAGATGGTTTGGCCAATGGCGTGGTTGGAACCTCAGCAAGGTCAAAGTCAGCCAAAGTCAGTGTGTGTGTTGTTTGATGATTCAAAGATTGGAATTAGTGCTAGAAGAAACGTTTCACCACCAGTAGGAGTTGATCAAGCTAGTGTGGTCTTCAAGCCACATCAAGAGGTTTTTAATGTGAACAAACAGCACATAACACGACATCAGTTTCCACTTGAACTGGCTTGGGCAGTAACTATTCATAAAGTTCAAGGTAAAACAGTGGACAGTGCTGTAGTTTCTTTTGAAGGCATCTTTCAAGCAGGAATGGCATATGTTGCTCTAAGTCGTGTTCCCTGTATAAAGGGATTGTTTATTCAGAACTACAATGCAAGTCTCATATATAGTTGTTCTAGTGTGCAAGAAGCTACCTCAGCAATGGAAATTTGTGATGTATCTGTATCAAATCCACTTGATCACACAGGCATGAATTTTTCTGTTGTGCATCATAATGTGCAGTCTTTGCATTGCCACTATTTGGATGTCATTACAATGCATGAGTATGCAAAAGTGAATATACTCTGTCTTTCAGAAACATGGTTGACAAAGAATGATAAAGAAGACTTTTACCACATTCCTGGGTTCACTTTTCTGGTTTCTCCAAATCAGTGTAGAGGGAAAGGTGTTGTTATGTATATTAAGAACAACATACCATTCAATATCCTTAAAACATCAAATGACCCTTTTGATATAATCATCATACAGACTTTTACCAAACCTCTCCTGTTGATTTTGTTGTACAGATCACCCACACTGAACTTAAGCAGATTCTCTGAGGGTTTAGATGATGTATTGACTCAGTTTAACATCACAGATCATAGTAGTATTTCTGATTACACTGTCATCATGGGGGATTTTAACTTTGACTTGTTGAAACATCAAGGTCTTCAACCGCTAGCACATTACAGGCAACTAATTGAACAAAACACAACCTCTGGAAAAACACTTCTAGACCACATTTATATCATCCCCACACCACCAAATTACTCAGCTGGAATTCTTAACACTTACTACAGTTATCATGAACCTGTCTTTCTTTCCTTGGACATTACCTTGTAAGGGTCATTGAAAAATTGGACACATACATATATCATTTGTCAGTGACTGGCCAATAAAGGACAACAATGTATAATGCTAAACTCTGTTTCCATCTCCACACAAGGTTAGCATGTCCTTGTTGGTATAAAGGCCTTTAATTTGAATATAAGTTACAGGGCTGAGTCTGTGCAATTCTTAATTGATCTTCTTAATGGTAGCTGCATGGACCTTTGAAAAATGCAATTAGATTAAACAGAAATACATAACATTTGCACATGAGTGGGCCTGTGACATCGTAATACACTTGCCACAAGTGGGGTAGCCCCCTTCCAAATGATAGGAATGGCAATATCTCGAGAGCCAAACAAGATATAAAGATGGTGGGGTTGTTTGCATTGGGGTCAGAATTTTGTTTACTTTTCAATTACAGATACATGTTACTAAAATGGTCATTAGTGCCATGTCCTTTAGTAGGAAGATAGCTTACCCCTGATCTACAAAAGGCTGGCTAAGATATATAAAACAACCGTCCTGAGGGGTGACATGAGAGCTTGCCAAATAGCAGCTCTCTGCTTTGACACCCTTTATGGTCTGCAGTCTGCACCATACTTACAGGTCAGTACCATACCGTAACAACAGCAAATGCTGCATAGCATTTGCATTTTCCTTATACAATTAAATTATGGCTGATCATCAACTTTGCATTTTCTTACCTTAAAGTCATAAACTCATCATCCCAAATCATTAAAAAATTCTCTCAAAAAATTTTCTTTTAGCTCGTCAAATATCTCGGTTTTGACACCAGACAATGTACTTCCATTTTTGCAATTTATGATGTCAAACTGCACACACATCATAAGTACCGTACTAAAACTTTGCAAACTATAATGTGCGGCGAACCCAGTACGAGAGTACTGTGCAAAGGGGGATCCACAGTGCACCATATCAGAATGGCCTCGTACAGTTTGGATGTAACAGTCAGAGTACTGTGACCATTCCATAATTTAGCTGTGCACATCCAGTGCAGATGTATGTGGGAGTGATGAGCATATGGCTGCAAACAGTGCATTATCAAATTAATACTGTACCAGAATATTGTAATTCATGTTTCCTATCCCCTATTCTGTATATTGTAAAGTACTGATTCCTTGCCAAAGGTCAAAGGAATCTATGCAATGGCTATCACATGTCTGTGTGAGTGTAGGTGTGTGTATGTGATGCTTGTAAACATGTTATCTCAAATAGGGTAACAGTGTGATAATATTAACTCATACTTGCCATATAGATGCCCCATATTGAGTACAAGATCATTATCATTTTTGGTCACGGTCAAAGGTCACTTGACGTCACTAGAGGTCAAATGTGAAAACATTTTAAACATGATACCTCTAGAAGACAAACTTGTATTAATTTCATATTTGACCTATGGGTGCTGCACATTGAGATTTTGCACAAGAATCAAATATAAATCTTTGCAAAGTTACTCAGCTTAGTCAAAGTGTATTAATTGTCCGCACATGCATGTAGTAGGAAACACTTGTTCCATTTCATTTTAAATTTTACTTGTTAATTTCATTGATGCAGACAATATCAAGCTTGAAACAAGGCCCAACAAAGCCGTACCAGACACCTCTGAGATGTGTACTTGCAACCAGAAGCCAAACAATTACCTGTGAAAGAGATGGCTCAACAAATGACATGATATATATTGCTCTTTGTGATGGAAGTGACTCTATAAAGACTACCCTGTACAACCCTGAAAAAGTAGCTGCCATCCCATATGGTTCCACCATCTATATCAAACAGTACATTTTGCGAAGTGATAAGACCTTGGTATTGACAGGGCAAAGTAAGATATATCATACTAGACCAATGACAGTTTCAGAAGCAATCATTCAGCAAGCTGTTCAACTTGTGAGGCCACCGACCCCACCTCCAATTCCCATACAAGACATAAAGAAATCACCAGTTAAGACTTTAACCAGCCTATCAGGAGAAATAGCACAGGTATGGGCATGTAGGAAAATCTCTTTTCATACATGTATCTTGGTTTGGTCACTGCATGTTGTCATAGTACCTGTCAGTCTAGAACCTTGGACAATTAAGAGTCCCACAAAATCTTGTTCTTTCCTGTATAAATTAGTATTGAAATTCATATTTTATAACTACTGTAGTAGTATTGTGGCAGTCATATGTGATTGGTTACAGTGCCAAAGGCAGCATCCTAAGCTTGCCAGTAAAGTTTGGGTGTGTATAGGTACCGGGTGGTCATCTTCATTAATATTCATGCTTGCATGCAGCTTATGTATGAACATGGCCAGAAAAGTCTGTAGACAAGCAAATTACTCATAGTAGAGAAGGTCTGTTGGGCACGACACTTTTCACGAACGTTGGCCATTGTCCGAAGTTGTACGGGGTAAACAAAATTCTAAAAATGGCAATATCTCCCAACTGGTATGTATGATTTACTTCATATTTGACATGAATATGTTAATAGCTGGCAGCAGACATTTTATGGTAACAGTTTGACACTCATTAATATTCATGAGTGGGAGGTGCTTAATATAAAATTCCGAAAATGGCAGTATCTAAAGTTTATATATGAGTGCTCCATATTCAGTAGAAAAACCCTTAGGTCCTGATCTATTACAGTGTTAGAGTGGACATGATCTATTTGATTAGGGCTACTGGATTACCAACAGAGTGACTTCGCAATAAAGTGGAGAAGTGAACGGTTTTTCTACTGTGGGTAAGGAATCTCAGCCTTCTGGCTTTCTGGTTATTGTACTTCAAAGGTCATTTGACGTTAAATCATGAAAACGTTCTAAAGGTATCTCAAGGAGGGCAACTTAGTTGAATATTACACCTGTTACATGGGTGCCCTTACTTGAGAACAACAATGGTAGATTCTTTTTTGAGAACAAAAGGTCATTAAGGGCACCAGAGGTCAAACTGGAAAGCCTTGTAACCATGGTATCTCAACAAGCATAACTGTTAGTGATCTGATACAAAACAAGAGAGTACCCTACATTGAGTAGAGCAACATATTGTGGAGGTCAAAGGTCATTTGAGGTAGAGGTCAAACTGTGAAAACCTAAATAATATGTCAAGAAGGTAAACTTGACTAAAGAACAATATTGTAGGTGATCCCACATTGAGAATAAGCATTCCCCCTGCGGGTACGGGGATGTAGAATAGGACTGCTGCTTTCTCAGCATGTCGTAAGAGGCGACTAACAGGGACGACTTGTTTGCTGTGAGTCGCGACCCGTGTCGGTGGAGGAGAGGGTCCTGGTGGTTGAGTGAAGGCTATAACTGCGGTTTGGTCCTAGCAACACACCACTTTGGCCTCAAATTCACCTAGTCGGGAGGTTGAATTGGCCTGGTTCAACCAATCGGCTGGTGGTGTCATGCCCTGAGATTCCACTTGCTGCTTTCCAACTATTACTTATTAACATAGCGCTAACTTGTCATGAAATCGTCACCAAGTGGACTTTGCTTGTGTGTATCAGAAAAGTGGTTTTCTCAGAAGGCGGCTGCTTAATCAGGTCAGTCGGGGTTATTGATACATTTAATGGCCTTGAGTATATCACTAGTGTATCCCTGGCATCGGATTGTGATGTTTTTTCCACTCTCGTTTGATGTCCCCTTGTTGGGCTCCATGGTGGGTGGGGAGCACCGGTGATGAATTTTAACCTTTTTATTATGGATTCCTCAAACTCAACAAAACTAGCAATTAAACGTTTCAGGAGTGACTCTGGGTCCAGCTCCGACCCAGAAGCCACTCCTAACTGGCCTAGGTTCCTTGTCATCTCCAGTAATGATGATGACAAAACTCTCTCAAACTTGTCCCCCTTTGCTCTTAATAAAGGTATTGAAGGTGTTGTCGGCACCCCAAAATCGATCAAGAGACTCCGCTCAGGAGATCTCCTCGTCGAGGTAAGCCGCAACACCCAAGCAGACAACTTATTGAAATCGAAAGTACTTGTTGGTGTTTCGGTTCGGGTGACCCCTCACAGGTCACTGAATAGCTCCAAAGGAGTCATTAGATGCCAGGATATCAAGAACTGCTCAGATGAGGAGATTCTTGATAACCTGGCATCTCAACATGTGAGCCACGTCCATCGTATTTCAGTGTTAAGGGAGGGTGTCAGGAAGCCAACTGGCACCTTTATCCTAACTTTCAACACCCCCAACACTCCAAAAACACTGAAGATTGGCTGTTTGCAGGTCAGGGTCGAGATATACATCCCCAACCCTGTTCGCTGCTACAATTGCCAACGTTATGGCCACTTCAAAACTAACTGCAGCAGACCAGCTGCTTGCGAAAAATGTGGCCAGGAGGGACACACTAGTGAAACCTGTGAGGGACCACCCCATTGTGTCAATTGCCAGGGCTGTCATCCGGCAAATAGTAAAACGTGTCCGAAGTGGGTCGAGGAGAAACAGATACAAAAGATAAAAGCCTCTAATAACATCTCCTATAAAGAGGCTAGGGAAACATTCCACTCGCAGGACTCGCAGCTCAAGAGCTATGCTAGAGCTGTGAGGACTGCAAAGGTGTCTGCTGCAACCCAAACTGATATGACCTGGCCCAGGGACAGCAGTTTTCCAAAGCCCATTACACTTACTTTCGCAAAACCATCAGAGCAGTCTATAACATCCAAGACAATACAGACGATGACAGCACCGACAAATCTATCACAAAAATCAACACCCCCACAAAAGAAACCTAAACCACCACCAAAACCAACAACTACAAAACAGAGACAAAAAACAGAACCAACAAAAGCAAGGGACACACCTAGAATTAAAATACAGACAAAACCGAGCAAAGGGTCGGACGACCCTATCAAACTGCACAACAGATTTGGAGCGTTAGAGGGGACTGATGGAGAAGGGGAAGAGCTGATGGAGCTCAGTGGCCGGAAGCGTCGGCCCGAGCCAGGGGGCTCCACCAGCTCTACTAACAAGCCACAGATTTCCAAAGGATGACCCTTGGGAGGCCTGCGGCTATAATCCAATGGAATTGCAGAGGACTTAGACCGAATTACGAGGAGATCAAGTGCTTCATCGCAGACTGGTCTCCTTCAATGATGTGCCTGCAGGAGACTTTCCTTCGGGATGAAGACCAACTCTCATTTAAGGGGTATGACATGTATAACAAAACGGTTGTATCCTCGGTTGACAATAGAGCAATTGGGGGTTCATCTATATTGGTTAAAAAACCCGTTCCACACTCCACTATCCATCTGAACACTACCTTGCAAGCTGTGGCTATTCGAGCTACACTTCACCGCACCATCACTGTGTGTTCGGTGTACATCCCACCTAGGTATAACCTGAAACGAGATGACTTGGAATTGCTAGTTAGCCAGCTGCCCACCCCATTTCTACTCCTGGGTGATTTTAATGCACACAGCGACATGTGGGGCTGTAATTACACCAATCAGATAGGTGGATTGATTGAATCAGTGATGGTTGCCTGGGATCTATGCCTTCTGAATGATGGGTCTTGTACCTATATTCATCCAGCCTCTGGATGTCTTTCAGCAATTGATCTCTCAATCTGCTCTCCGGCAATTGTGATGGATTTTCAGTGGAGAGTGCACGATGACCAATGTGGAAGTGACCACTACCCCCTTTTGATAGATATTGTCTCCCCAATGCCCGAAGAGAGAGTCCCCAGGTGGCAACTCCAAAAAGCCGACTGGTCTGAATTTAGCCATCTCTGCCAAAATGAGATAGTCAGGGATGCTTTCAATGGTGTTAAAGACCAGATCGCCCATTTCACACAACTTTTGGTAAATATTGCTACCAAAACTATCCCTAAGTCCTCTGCAAATCCACGTACTAAACACAAGCCGTGGTTCAACACGGATTGTGAACAAGCGATCAAAGATCGCAAGAAGGCCCTTAATATTTTTAAGAAGTACCCAAATAATGTTAATATTAGTAATTACCTAAATGCCCGTGCCAAAGCACGGCGCATCATTAAATCAAGCAAACGGGAGTCATGGAAACAGTACAAATCTAAACTAAATTCAAATACTCCTGTCAAAAAAGCATGGGATATGGTTAGGAAAATCAGTGGAAAGCAGGTCAGTTCCTCTGTTTTACATGTGACTAAACCAGACGGTAGCAAATGCACAGAGACAGCAGATGTTGCCAATTTGCTTGCAGATGAGTTTGAATCAAACTCCTCAAGCAATCACTATTCACAAGCATTCCAGACATTCCAATATACCGTTGAAAAACAGAAAGTGAACTTCATCTCGGATAACTCTGAGGACTACAACAGCCTCTTTAACATCACGGAGCTGCGAATTGCTCTCGAAAGAAGCAGTGACACTGCCACTGGCCCAGATAAAGTTCACTATCAGTTCCTCAAACACCTTCCAGAGAGCTCTTTACTGGTACTGTTAGATATTTTCAACGGTATATGGGAAAATGGCAACTTTCCAGCTGCTTGGCGGGAAGCCACCATCATTCCCATCGCCAAGCCGGGTAAGGACCCGACAAAAGCTACAAACTACCGCCCTATTTCCCTCACCAGTTGCCTGTGCAAGACGTTGGAACGAATGATTAATTCCCGTCTGGTTTGGTTCCTCGAAACCAACGGTCTAATAACTAGTTATCAAAGTGGTTTTCGCCGGGGCTACAGTACCACTGATCAACTCGTCCGCCTGGAGACAACAGTTCGGGACGGATTTGTCCGTGGACACCATGTGGTGTCAGTATTTTTCGATCTGGAGAAGGCATACGATACTGCTTGGAAACATGGCATTCTGATAGACTTGCACAGCGCGGGGCTGAGGGGCAGAATGCCGCTTTTTATTCAAAATTTCTTGAAAGATCGTGTGTTTCGTGTACGTGTGGGGAGCGTGTTATCAGAGTTGCATAATCAGGAAATGGGTGTCCCCCAAGGTAGCATCTTGTCAGTCACTCTTTTCGTCATGAAAATAAATAGCATCGCTAGAGTGGTTAACGCTGGGATTGAGAAGTCTTTGTTTGTGGATGACTTCTCTATTACCTGTTCCTCAAGGAACATGAGGTCTATAGAGAGACTAATGCAAAACTGCCTCAATAAGATCCAGCACTGGGCTGACAAAAACGGATTCCGTTTCTCTCAAACAAAGACTGTTTGTATGCACTTTTGCAACCGGAGAGGGGCTCACTGCTACCCAGACTTGAATTTGAACGGTGTTCACATCCCAGTTGTTCCTCAGACTAAGTTCCTAGGCCTAATACTCGACAGTAAGCTCAACTTCAAAGCTCATATCGACCATCTAAGGCGGAAGTGCCAAGGAGCGCTGAACCTGCTGAATGTCGTCTCAAAGATGGACTGGGGCGCTGATCGTCCCGTTTTGCTTCGACTTTACAGATCCCTTGTCAGGTCCAAACTTGATTATGGTTGTGTTGTTTATAGCTCTGCACGTGAGTCATACCTCAGGAAACTCCTCCCTATCCATAACCAAGGCCTTAAGATCTGCCTGGGAGCTTTCCGTACCTCCCCAATGCAGAGTCTTTACATCGAAGCGAACGAGCCACCCCTCCATATAAGATGGAAAAAGTTGTCACTCCAGTTTGCCCTCAAACTGAGGAGTCATAGACAAAACCCGACCTTTGAGACGGCCTTCAACCATACGTTTAGTGACTTATATATGAGGAAACCATCAGCTATCCCTCCATTTGCT
Source organism: Holothuria leucospilota (assembly GCA_029531755.1). Classification (NCBI taxonomy): domain Eukaryota; kingdom Metazoa; phylum Echinodermata; class Holothuroidea; order Aspidochirotida; family Holothuriidae; genus Holothuria; species Holothuria leucospilota. Next base: position 121,109 of record JAIZAY010000032.1, read on the forward strand.
ATTCGCGTCGGTGGAGCTTTATCACAGGTGTGTACAAACCCCGACTCCGTAGCACAGATCACGTTCTCAATCACTCCCCCCTGGAAGTTAGTCAAACCAGTTATTGACCTTAGTTTGAGACATTATCTAAAGAACTCAACGAATGAACTGGTATACCGTGCCAGCTTTAATGAACTGAGATATAAGTACCGTCGTTATCATGCAATCTATACCGATGGTTCCAAAGCCACGAACAGGGTGGCGGCTGCAGCAACATGCCAAGATGCATTCTTACAAGTCAGACTGCCGGATGATGCATCAATATTTACCGCTGAGCTCCAGGCACTTGAGATGGCATTCGAGCTGATCGAGGCCTCGCACGACCGACAGTTCATTGTGTTCACAGACTCACTGTCCAGCCTTTTAGCTCTTCAAGGCCATGAGCAAAAACACCCTAGTGTAATGGCTCTTCGTGAAACGTACTCCAATTTGGTAAGACTGCAGAAATCAGTTGTGCTCGCGTGGGTTCCGAGCCACGTGGGCATACACGGAAATGAAAAGGTAGACACGCTAGCTAAGGAAGCCCTACAGATGGACATTACCAACCTCCTAGTACCCCACACTGATTATCGTCCTAACATCAACGGCTATATAAAATCAAAATGGCAAGAACTGTGGGATTCTTTCCCTGAGAACAAATTATACCAGGTCAAACCAACGGTCGGGACTGTGGGTAATGCGGCCCCCAGAGAACGGAGGGATGATTTGGTATTGACTAGAGCACGAATCGGTCATACTTACCTAACCCATGCTTGTTTGCTCCACGGGGAAGAGAGAGACCATATTGTATCCCCTGTGATTGCGATGTCACCGTCAGTCACATTCTCGTCGACTGCTATGAATACTCCCATATTCGTCAGAAGTATTACACTGTTCCAGACCTGAAGACATTGTTTGAGCACGTAGATCCCATTCTCATTTTGGACTTTCTCAAAGAAAGTAACCTTTATAGGAAGTTTTGACATGACTCCCGCATTTGCTTTTGTCTAGACATTGTAGGATTTTCCCCAATGTTTTTCCTTTTTGGTTTTACCTTTTTCATCTAGTTGACACTACATAACACATTTGTGTTGATGTGTCGTTAAATCCCATCTAACTAACTAACTAACTAACTAACTAACTAACTGAGAATAAGCCTAGTTTTACTGTCAAAGTCATTTACAGTCACTGTAGGTCAAACTGAAAACTTTTCAACACAATGACATTACGGAAGAAAAGTATTCCTTTTGGCAAGTAATCACAAAGCCTTTTGACTTTCTGGTTATTTTAAAATGTGATTCTGGTTGGACAGTATATGCTGTACTTTGTTTTTTACTCAGGATGAGACACCTCGAGAGGTGTTTGTTCGAGGAGAGGCTGTGAAGGTTCGAACTATAACTGTCTCTGACAACAAGGATGCAATCAAACTGTCACTATGGCGAGAAGAAGCAAATTTTTAAGTACACACAGGAGATTACATTGAAGCAAAAAATGTAGTTAGAGCATATCAGGGAGAAGCTCAACTATCATCTACATCCAGAACCAGCATTGAGGTAGAGTTTAGTGTTAGTAGCTGAGACTGATCAGTTTAAAGTTGACCAAGTGGCCAAAATTTTGTTTTAGAAGGTGGTGTTAAAAGTTGTCCTATATTTATTAATATTGTGAAAATTAATATTAATTATGTGAAAAATTGCAAAAGATTAAATAAGTTGTAAATATCTTATAATGTACTGTTTTATCAATGGGGTTTTGAAAAGCACATCATGGACGGACATTCGTCACTTTATCTTCATTCACTGTGATAACTAGAAAAAGAAACCCTGTTGAATTATCACTTCTAAATATGCCCTTCACCTTGAAGCCATTCAATAAAAGTTGAGTCATACCAAAGCATTGCAGTTTTCTTGTTGGTAGAGGTGAAATTTCATTAAGTCACTAGATGCTTAACTGTTAACCAATCTTTACACAATAGTTCAAGCAGCAAAACATTTCTATATCTCATATCTACCTTGCAATACCTTTAATTCTTCCTGGAAAGTAATTATGACCTTCATAACATTTTGTCCATCTATTGACACTTTTTGATAAGTCAAAGGTCATCTGCAGTAACCACACGTCAAACTCTGAACACCTTGTAACCAGTACATCTCATAAAGGGTAACAGTTACCATTATGGTACAATGACATACGAGTAGTCCGCATTCAGTACAAGAAGCCTGCAGATTTGATAGAAGTCAAAGGTCATTTCAGGTCACCAACATCAAACTCAGAAAAACCTTTTAACCAGTGTATCTCAAGAAGGGAATCAGTAACAGTTGTGATGAATGGCATGTGGGTACCCTTACTGATAAGTGATTTTGGGAGAGGCTAGAGTTAATTTGCAGTTACTAGAGGTCAAACTCTGAAAACCTTGTAACCAGTGTATCTCAAGAAGACTAACAGTCACAGTTGTGATACTTGCCATATGGGTAGGCTACCCATATTAAATAGAACCCTTTTGGTTTTAGTGGACGTCAAACGTCATCTGACGTCAAGAGTCAACCTTAAGGCAGTGAGCTTGTCATACTTTGTATGTCATATTCATGACAGAGAGTTAGAATTAGATGAGGTTTTATGGCTCAGTTTCTAACCAGTTGGTTTAATTGGCCATATTCATGAGATGTACAGTAATGCTGTTGGTGGTGGTCGAAGGTCATCTGGGTTACAAGACAGACTTTTCAACAAGCTTGTTATTCCATTATGTCAAGATACGAAGGGTAGATACCTTTCATATGTGGCATGTTAATATCTCATATTGAGACATTAAACCATTTGGTTTCACTTCAAGCATGAAATCATGGTAACCTCAGTCCATTTTTTGCATTCTGGTTGAGAAAGACCAATCTTCTTAACAACTCTTTTAAAATAATGAAGATCATACTTCATACTGTTAAAGCCTCTTTAATCATCCTAGAACAAAAACAACAATTTTTGGTGCACGTGTATCTCAGTGTTCACCATTTAAGTATAGACAGCAACTTCAAGAAGAAATTGCTTCAATTTCAGATCACAGCACTAAAATAATAGTCCAATTGGCAAGGAATCCCAAAGCTTTCTGCCTTTCTAAGCATTATTGTTTAATTAGGACAACACAATGAATAAAAGTGGCAAACCAAATCTCTTTGTCCATATTTGAACATTTCCATGACATTTTCCTTGCCTTCAGATTACAACACCACCTGGTGAAGAACTACATCTCACTCTTCTTGCTATCAGTACTGAACCTGGACCATTGTACAGTCTCCTGTGTCAAATTGGTGGACATAAAATGAGTGAGTGTACTTGTAAAGAGACCATTTTGAGAGAAATGATCCCAATGGACATGGAAGTAGATGAACACCAAAGACTTGAGGAAAGCCTCTTTGAGCACCTACCAGCTATTTGTTGTGTCCTTACCAACCAGAAAGCAATTATTGCTGTAAAGCAAAGATTGCACAAGATAAAACTTTCATCGGGAGAAAGATTGCTTTAAGATGTTTCTTTGTTTTCAGATGTGTAGTGTTTGAAGGCTTTTTTCTTTTCAAATGTACAGTTAAAGTTTACCAGAAGTCAAAAATTTCATAAATATATATTGCAAAGGTTGAAACACAAATCTCATTGCTCCAACCCACATCTTCACAGAACATTCCTGTGCTAAGGTATGAAATGCTGAAGTTTTATTTACTCAGTTTAAATGGTACATAGTGCAATAATTGTGATGTCATTCTTGTAGTACTCATATTCCTCTCATTATTTTTCCTCAATCCAAGGTGTCTTGTTTTGAGATGTTCAAGGTCTCATTGCCGTAAACTGATTTCACTGTACAAGTCCTCTCCTTGCAATATCCTCACCAAGAAAACACAGTTTTTTCAAGGTTGTGTAAACATTTTTATTTCAGAAGGAAACAAAAGCTGGCAGTGTAGGTGGTACAAGAAAATCAACACAGGTTACTGTGCAATTGACCATTTCAGATAATCTGAATAAACTTCAACATTTTTTATTTCAGCAAATGAATAAGCTATGACACCTTTGAAACATGTTCTTGAAATTTTTGACTTTAGGTACACTTTAACTCTCTCGTCTCCTTTGATTTGCTAACTTGCATACCTTTAACACAATGTTTCGTTCACCCATTTAAGCAGTCTTGCCACATTGATGATTTAAAAAAAAAACAAATTTAAGTAGTCAGAAACCATATTAAGCCAAATTTTGCCAACTAATGTGCAGATAGATACAGACAATACTTGAGGAAAGTCACTTTAAATCCCTATCAGCCATTTGTTCAGGTATCACTAGACACAAAGCCATTGTTGCTGTAAACCAAAAATTGCAAAAGATAAACGACTGTTTTGTGATGACAATTAAGCTTATGTTAACTGGTTTCTATCATTTCAAATTTATAGTGTTTCAAGTTGTTTTCTTCTTTTCAAAATGTATAGTTTACTTTATCCTTGCCTGTGAGTACTTGAGTTGCAAAGCCTTAAGACAAACTTTCCTTAACCGATTCAAGAAGTCTTACCAAGTTGAAGGAGATCAACTAAACAATTTTACTGGCTCACAAGCCATATTACTGGAAATGTTGCCAAGACCAAACACTTGACAAAGTCTGCCTAACCACTTGTCAAGTTTTTGTTTGGTACTGAGTAGACAGAAAGAAATTATCACTGTAAGATAAAAAAAATTACAAAAGGTGAATAAGTAAACATTGTGTCAGGATAGAATCTGCTAGCTTGTATAGTTCACTCTGTCGTTCCCTGTGATTAGTTGACTTGCAAAGGTTTATGACAAACTTTCCTTCAGCCATGTAAGCACTCTTGCCAAGTTGATGGAGATCAAAGTTAACAATTGTACTTGCTCAGAAACCATATCACAGCAAATGTTGCCAACTGATATGAAGATAAATGGTAACCAAACACATGAGGAAAGTTAGCTTGACTTCTTGCTAACCATTTGTGTGGTGCTAACTAGACAGAAGCAGTTATTAGTGTCAAGCAAAAGATGCAAAACATAAAACAAATAAAAGCTTTAATTCCACAGAGAAATTTTGTCAATGTCATTTTTTCTTTTCAAATGTATACTGTTAAAATTTTTTTCATGTTTTCATGCACTCTATTATTCCCTGTGATTAGTTGACTTGCATAGGCTTAACACAAACTTTTCTTCAGCCATTTTAGGAGTCTTGCCAAATTGACTGAGGTAAAAGTAAATAAATGTGCTTGCAAAGAAACCATCTGCAATTCACTCTCATCACACTCAGTAATCATCCTGGCCCAAACTGCAGTCCCCTTTGTCAAACTGCTGAAGATGACGTTTACTTCCAATGAGACCATATATTGGCCATGCATAAGTCTTTCTGACTACCGTCCAGCCTTCAAGAAAGAAATCATTGCTTTCATGGTAAACCAAAAGTTGCACTAGATAACCAATAAAAGTTTCTGGTGTAAAGTTGATCTTTTTTTCAGATATACAGTATCATTACTGTATCATTCTGTTTTACTTGCTGATTTGCAAAGCATGAAGAGGTTTCCTTCAGCCATTCAAGGAGTCTTGCTAAAATGATAGAGATATGGGAGAAAAATCCTTGCTCAGAAACCATTTTCACAGCACTGTTACACACATGTGATAAAAATACCCATAAATTTTTCAAGTGTATAGTTTACACCTTCACTTATTTTAATTTGTTGACTCACAAAGCCTATTTAATGATTCTGCAGTTCATCTTTATCAAAAGTGCACTTGCTTTCTAGGTTTGCTCTTTAAATACCATTTTTCTCAGACTTCTTTCTTTTACTGAAAAGTGTACCCAAATACACAAATGAATACTGGCAAAAGTTTGTTTTGCTTCTCTTCTTTTTTCAGATTCATATTTAAATTTTACCCCTCCCCCATCCTCACCCCCATCCTCACCCCCCCCCAAAGAATTTTTTGAAACCTACCCACACCTTTCCATGTCTGTAACATAAAAAATACCATTAATTTTGTTCACCTACTTCCTAACGATAAAGTTACCCAAAAACTATTGTGTAACACAGGTAATACCAAGTGCAGGAAATATGACCAAAAATCAGTCTACTAGCTGCGTAGTCTTGCCATTCAAGAGCTAGTTCCTCACATTATCTTTTTCAACCTATGTACTATATGAAGTAGTGCATTTCTTTGGCGTAGAGCAATACCTCCTATCTCCCCTCTTTTTAATTACCGCTCTTGCATTATTGCTTCGCACAATGCCAACCGCAACTTTGAGACCGTTTACCCCTCTGCCCGAGTCCAAAATATACCCAGAAACATTTTCTTTGAACAACTGTCAACCCCCCACCCCATCCCGTTAAAGGTTCTCAGAATTTCTACCCAGCACCCTCAATTTAAATATGCTTAGTCCAATTGTTGCAATAACCATCATGCCCATGTTCAAAAATGCATAACATTCTAGAACAGGCTTAATTCAGTATTGGAAGATCAGTGCTCTACCTGACCCATCATCCTACTTCATCCCCCTCAACCCTTAGCTTAATGAAATGTTGGCGAACAGCACCCTGCAAGTTGCACACGCATACAGAAGGAATCTAGGCGATAATTGCTTATCATTTCAGGGAGGTTATATTACCTCCCTGATCATTCTAACCAGACCACACTGTATTTGCAAGCAAATACACATTTCTAGTTAAAGGTTAATCAACCGTGGATTAATTAGAGGATATTGCGCGATCTCGGGTTAATGCGAGCGATGCGCAGCCCGAGTGCATCCTGAGCGATAACATTACCCGCTAGAGTACATTATTCTCTCCTTAATGCACAGGTCCAGCGGTGAGTAACCTTGCTTATTCATACACAACAATATTTTGATTAATTTTGATTTAAAAAGACAAAAATGTTTGTAAATAATAACATTCTTATTAGCACTGCAACCCCGAGTAAGATCGCGCGTCGATCCTTCTTAGCGTGGGTTGATCAGAGGATCAACCACGGTCACCTGACCGTAATGGTCCTATAGAATTTGGGGATTATTATTAAGTATGAATGAACTATAGTTACTTTTGAAATGTAGAAAGTTACCTTGCTGTCAAAAGTTATAATGTAACTATAGTGAGTTTCAGCATTCTTTTGTAAGTAGAATCTGTATGAAGTTTCATTTCTATGAAAATCACGGTATGCTTGTTATAACAAACTAGGCCTACTTTCAAAATGTAAATTTGTTAGTTAGATGGGACTTAACGACAAATCAACACTAATGTGTTATGTAGTGTCATCTAGATAAAAACGGTAAAACTAAAAGTAAAAACGTTGGGGAAAATCTTTAAATGTCTAGACAAAAGCAAATGCGGGAGTCATGTCAAAACTTTCTGTAAAGGTTACTTTCTTTGAGAAAGTCCAAAATGAGAGAGGGGTCTACGTGCTCAAACAATGTCTTCAGTTCTGACACAGTGTAATACTTCTGACGAATATGGGAGTATTCATAGCAGTCGACAAGAATGTGACTGACGGTGACATCGCAATCACAGGGGGATACAATATGGTCTCTCTTCCCCGTGGAGCAAATAAGCATGGGTTAGGTAAGTATGACCGATTCGTGCCCTAGTCAGTACCAAATCATCTCTCCGTTTTCTGGGGGCTGCATTACCCACAGTCCCGACCGTTGGTTTGACCTGGTAAAGTTTGTTCTCTAGGAAAGAATCCCACAGTTCCTGCCATTTTGATTTTACATAGCCGTTGATGTTAGGGCGATAATCAGTGTGGGGTACTTGGAGGTTTGTAATGTCCATCTGTAGGGCCTCCTTAGCTAGCGTGTCTGCCTTTTCATTTCCGTGTATGCCCACGTGACCCACGCGAGCCCAACTGACTTCTGCAGTCTCACCAAACTGGAGTAAATTTCACGGAGAGACATCACACAAGGGTTTTTTTCCTCATGGCCTTGAAGAGCTAAAAGGCTGGATAGTGAGTCTGTGAAGACAATGAACTGGCGGTCGTGCGAGGTTTCGATCAGCTCGAATGCCATCTTAAGTACCTGGATCTCGGCGGTAAATATCGATGCATCATCGGGCAATCTGACTTGCAAGAATGTATCTCGGCCTGCTGCTGCAGCTGCCACCTTGTTCGTGGCTTTGGAACCATCGGTATAGATTGCATGATAACGACGGTACTTATTTCTAAGTTCATTAAAGCTGGCACGGTACACCAGTTCATTGGTTGAGTTCTTGAGATGTTGTCTCAAACTAAGGTCAACAACCGGTTTGACTAATTTTCAGGGGGGAGTGATTGAGAAGGTAAGCTGTGCTACAGAATCGGGGTTGGTACACACCTGTGATAAAGCTCCACCAACGCGAATAGCAAAAGGAGGGATAGCAGATGGTTTGCTCGTGTATATGTCACTAAACGTATGGTTGAAGGCCGTCTCAAAGGTCGGGTTTTGTCTATGACTGCTCAGTTTTAGGGCAAGCTGAAGGGACAACTTTTTGCATCTTAAATGGAGGGGTGGCTCGTTCGCTTCGATGTAAAGACTCTGCATTGGGGAGGTACGGAAAGCTCCGAGGCAGATCCTAAGACCTTGGTTTTGTATGGGCAGGAGTTTCCTGAGGTATGACTCACGTGCAGAGCTGTAAATAACACAACCATAATCAAGTTTGGACCTCACTAGGGATCTGTATAGTCGAAGCAAAACGGGCGATCAGCGCCCCAGTCCATCTTTGAGACGACGTTCAACAGGTTTAGTGCTCCCTGACACTTCCGCGTGAGATGGTCGATGTGGGCTTTGAAGTTGAGCTTATTGTCGAGTATTAGGCCAAGAAACTTGGTCTGAGGAACAACTGGGATGTGGACACCGTTCAAACTCAAGTCTGGGTCGCAATGGGCACCTCTCCGGTTGCAAAAGTGCATGCAAACAGTTTTGGTCCGAGAAAAACGGAATCCGTTTCTGTCAGCCCAACGCTGGATGTTAATCAAACAATTTTGCATCAGTCTCTCTATAGATCTCATGTTCCGTGAGGAACAGGTAATAGAGAAGTCATCCACAAATAAAGACTTTTCAATCCCAGGGTTCACCACATTGGCGATGCTATTTATTTTCATGATGAAAAGAGTAACTGACAAGATGCTACCTTGGGGAACACCCATTTCCTGATTATGTACCTCTGATAACAAGCTTCCCAGACGTACACGAAACACACGATCTTTCAGGAAGTCTTGAATGAAAAGCGGCATTCGGCCCCTCAGACCTGCACTGTGCAAGTCTTTCAGAATGCCGTATTTCCAAGTGGTATCGTATGCCTTCTCCAAGTCAAAAAAATACCGAAACAACATGGTGTCCGCGAACAAGACCGCCACGAACTGTAGATTCCAGGCGCACAAGTTGGTCAGTTGTACTGCGGCCACGCCGAAAACCACTCTGAAAACTAGTTATGAGATTGTTGGTTTCAAGAAACCAAACCAGACGGGTATTTATCATTCGTTCAAATGTCTTGCACAAACAGCTAGTAAGGAAAATAGGGCGGTAGTTTGTAGCCTTTGTTGGATCCTTACCTGGCTTAGCAATGGGAATGATGGTGGCTTCCCGCCAAGCAGCTGGAAAGTTGCCATTTTCCCATATACCGTTGAAAATATCTAATAACACCAGTAAGGAGTTATCTGGAAGGTGTTTGAGGAACTGATAGTGAATTTCATCTGGGCCAGTGGCAGTGTCATTGCTTCTCTCGAGAGCAATGTGCAGTTCCTTGATGGTAAAGAGGTTGTTGTACTCCTCAGAGTTGTCCGAGGTGAAGTTCACTTTTTGTTTTTCAGCGGTACGTTTGAACACCTGAAAAGTTTGGGAATAGTGGTTCCTAGAAGAGTTACATTCAAACTTGCCAGCAAGCAAATTGGCAATATCTGCCCTTTCTGTGCATTTATGACCATCTGGTTTGGTCAGGTGTAGAACCCTACAGTTAAGCTGCTTCCCACTGATTTTTCTAACCATGTCCCATGCTTTTTTGACAGGTGTGGAGGAACTAAGTTTAGAAATATATTGTTTCCATGACTCCCGCTTGCTGGCTTTAATGATGCGCCGTGCTTTGGCACGGGCATTTAGGTAATTACTAAGATTAACATTGTTTGGAAACTTCTTAAAAATATTAAGGGCTTTTTTGCGATCTTTGATCGCTTGTTCACAATCCGTGTTAAACCACGGCTTGTGTTTACTACGTGGATTTGCAGAGGACTTAGGGATAGTTTTGGTGGCAATATTCAACAAGAGTTGTGTAAAATGGGAGATCTGGTCTTCAATGCCATCAAAAGCATCTCTGACGATCTCGTTTTGACAGAGATGGCTAAATTCTGACCAGTCGGCTTTTTGGAGTTGCCACCTGGGAACTCTCTCTTCGGGCACAGGGTAGACAACATCTATTAAAATGGGGCAGTGGTCACTGCCACATTGGTCGTCGTGTACTCTCCACTGGAGGTCCATCAGAATTGCCGGAGAGCAGATTGAGAGATCAATTGCTGAACGAGATCCAGAGTATGGATGAATGTAGGTACAAGACCCATCATTCAAAAGGCATAGATCCGAGACAGCCATCACGGATTCAATCAATCCACCCAACTGGTTTGTATTAGTACAACCCCACATGTCACTGTGTGCATTAAAATCCCCCAGAAGTAGAAATGGGGTGGGCAGCTGGTTAACTAGTATGTCCAAGTCATCTCGTTTCAGGCTATACCTCGGTGGGATGTACACCGAACACACAGTAATGGTGCGGTGTAGTGTAGCTCGAATTGTCACATCTTGCAAGGTAGTGTTCAGATGGATGGTGGAGTGTGGAACTTTTTTTTAACTAGTATGGATGATCCCCCAATAGCTCTGTTGTAAATGGGGGATACAGCAGTTTTATTGTACATGTCATACCCTTTAAATGTTGGGTGGTCTGTGTCCCGAAGGAAAGTCTCCTGCAAGCAGATCACTAAAGGAGACCAGTCTGCTATAAAGCACTTGATCTCCTCGTAATTCGGTCTAAGTCCTCTGCAATTCCATTGGATTATAGCCGCAGGCCTGCCAAGGGTCATCCTTTCGAAATCTGTGGCTTGTTAGTAGAGCTGGTGGGGCCCCCTGGCTCGGGCCGAGACTTCCGGACACTGAGCTCCATCAGCTCTTCCCCTTCTCCCTCACTCCCCTCTAACGCTCCAAATCTGTTGTGCAGTTTGATAGGGTCGTCCGACCCTTTGCTCGGTTTTGTCTGTATTTTAATTCTAAGTGTGTCTCTTGCTTTTGTTGGTTCTGTCTTTTGTCTCTGTTTTGTAGTTGTTGGTTTTGGTGGTGGTTTAGGTTTCTTTTGTGGGGGTGTTGATTTTTGTGGTAGATTTGTCGGTGCTGTCATCGTTGTATTGTCTTGGATGTTATAGACTGCTCTGATGGTTTTGCAAAAGTGAGTGTAATGGGCTTTGGAAAACTGCCGTCCCTGGGCCAGGTCATATCAGTTTGGGTTGCAGCAGACACCTTTGCAGTCCTCACAGCTCCAGCATAGCTCCTGAGCTGTGAGTCCTGCGACCGGTATGTTTCTCTAGCCTCTTTATAATTTAAAAATGTAAAAGGAGCTCCGTTCGTGTCCTGCATTCTGCATATTTACTCGATCCGAAATGATGTATTCCCTTGCAACCATCTTTCACTGTACATATTTTATAAACACTCCCGAGATACATCGATCGTTTCCTGAAGCATGGAGCTGCCACTGGAGACTGTTGGTCCACAAAAGGTCACAAGGTACAGGCCCGTAGCCAGGGGTGGTCTGGGCGTTCGAACGACCCACCCCAACTTGAGGGAGGTCCACTTTTCCAGCCCTGTGTTTGAAGGGTCAGCTATGAAATATTTTTTACCTTGACATATTGAGGCCGAATTTCCGTTCACTTTTATCAGGAAGATAAAATCTTTCCACTTATGTCATAGAATATATACATGCCCAAACTGACTACAATATCTCATCACCACATATACTATGTGGGGTGATGAGATAATAAGCTCAAAAACGCGCAGGTATGGTTATCATCATTGTGGCCGTGGACATCATTGAACTAGATATAATATAAGACATCCACAGCGGCGAGTTGCCGACTGTGTGTTCGTCATGCGCACACTAACACAATGGTACGCCCGCGTTGTAAACACAGTGTATTGTAAGGCCTACAGGCTATACGTATTTGGAAATAGGTCCACATCTTGGAAAAAGGACCCACCTCTCCACATGGGCTGGCTACAGGCCTGAGGTATTTTCTCCATGTTTCACGTTTTCTACATCAGGGGGAAGTTCACTTCACCTTGACACATCCCTGGTTGAAAAAATCCTGAGTACAGAGATGTACTCTAACTTTAAGGGAAGAAGAGGGCTTGAATTTATGACTGAAAATAGTTTGTCCACAAAGCCTACAAAAAAAAAAATTAAAAAAAAGGGAGAAAAAGAATAAAAAAGAAACATCAAAGATATGCGGCTTGTGCATGCAAAAAAACAGACGAAGTTGCGAGTCCTTACCGCGGTGTGGAGAGGGGAGTACACTTTGCAGAGGGACGGGGAGTGTCAGTGGCGTCGTGCCTATTGGGGCCCGGGGGAGGGCCGGTCCCCCAAATTTTGTCATGGGTGTCACAAAATTTTGTCTAAACATGCATTTTAAATCCTTCACATGCCCAGTTAATATGAGAAGTTAAATGTTTTCGAAAAACGTAACTCAATAAAGTTATGTTACATCGTAGGATGTTCTTTCAATTCATGCAAATTATCTTTGGATAAAGATTAGGTGGTATGTGGACAAAAAATTTGAGATAGTTGGTGATAATTAGCCATTTCCGCCTAAAAAAAAATCAGAATCAGTTCGAATTTAATCATGTGAATAGCTACTAATATGTCATATGCATTAATACCGAACTATATTCGCAAAGTAGGAAGTAGGCCCACGTGTGCAACGTATTGGCTGTGAACGGTCGGTACTTTGTACAGTAGTTTGTCTCCGCTACCAAAGTTGGTCTGTTGTACATAGGAACAGCAGTAGCGTGCGCAATGGGCGCGCGCCATGTTACCCACCTCTGTAAGGAGTCGGGGGAAAATCAGGTAGTCAAGGGAAATCGGAAGCAGTCTGACCGAATCTGGCCGAGTAACAGGCGCACTTTCCCTCCTACTGATTGGCCGCCATGCGTGTTGCTTCAAGGTATGTTTCAAAAATAGCACCATTTTGCAACTCAGCTTGCTTCCGAAAGCAAAAATTTTCCAAAGGGGACCGGGACATTCCTTCTCCAGGACGGCGAACAATCAGACCTTGCGGTCCTCGATTAAAATTTATTTTGCCTTTCAAAGGTTAACCACTAAACAAATAGCAGTTTCTGAAAAAAACGGTAAATCATATATTTATAAAGGTGAATACATTCATATTGGTCATTAGGCAGGCACGAAGCCAAGGGGAGGAAGAGAAGAGGGCACTACCCCCTCCCCCGAGTATATTTTGATATTTTATAATGTTTAATTCTTGCAATAGGCAAATGCTAGTATTTTCCCCATTTAAATGCGGTAAGTAGGCATATGAAGTGCCATTTCCAGCGATCTTGGCGGCATTTCGGGCCAAAATTTTCTTGCGGGGTGGCGCGGAGCGCTGACAGTCTGTCTATGGCAGTGGTTCTTAACCTTTTTCTTTGCAGTTCCCCCCTTGCCAATCAGCCGATCGGGCTGTTCCCCCTGGAAAGATATATCAGAAAAACATGATTTCCAGTGAGAATAATTTTCGTACTTAGGAAAAAAGACAACAGAGGCACTATTCGAGTATCACATATCTGATACAAACAAAACAACTTTTTAATTCCAACGACATTATTAGTGGGATTTTGGCACTGCTTTTGGGCAGCCAGATGGTCAATGTCAGGGATGGTGGACGACAAGGCACAATTCTAAAAGGAATCAGACTGAAAGCCCCTGCAAAAAGTTCCCCCCTGGAACTCCAAAAGTTCCCCCCAGGGGGAACTTTCCCCCCGGTTAAGAACCACTGGTCTATGGACTTCGTCATCCTTGACAAATTCCTGGCTACGCCCCTGTTATAGTAGGAGGCATCTTTTTGCTTCTAGCTAGTTAGACATTCCTCAATGCCTGTCGGGGGGATTCACAGTCTAAGCCCCGCCTCACACTGAGAAACAGTGATTAGAAACAATTATGGCATAGAAGCATGCAGCTTACAATTTTCGACAATTCTTCGAGGAAACAAGGTGTACTACGTTCTTAGTGTTGATTTATGATAGGACCTCGCATAGAAGCTCATTTCCCAATTATCAGCTTGTATTTCATCCAATGGTAGTGGTACCTTTTATCTGGTAATTTTCTGATCGTTTTGCAATTTGCTAACTTTTTTATTGAAGTGAAAATTTATGGCAAACGAAAGTGCAAAATAACCACTCTTCCATTCTACTAACAAGCCTGGGAAATGCCATTTCTGGCTGTCGGAGGGGTCGCCATTTTTTCAAAATTCTCTGTATGCTTCGCGCCAACCGATGGGTACGTTCCGCTTGGATAGTCTTTCGGGCAGTCACCTCACTCCCCCCCCCCCCAATATATTTTTGCACGACCCCTGGGGTGTGTGCATGGGAAGAGAGGAGAGCTTATTTAAATTATTCATTTGCCGATGAGCGATTCTCGAAATCGAGCTGCCTAGTGTCAACCCTGCTTTTAGGAAGACGCCAGACTGGAAGGAAGAATAGCCTACTATCCTACCCCAATCGATTGCAAAAATTTTCCATTTTTCTTTTATCAGAACAAAAAGGGCCATGAATTAACCATATATTTGTAAAGATCGTAATATTCAGGTGTAAGCTTAATTTCTACTTGGTAATGGGTGCACTTTAATGCTTTTCTATCATAATTCGTTTGCAAACTTGAAAGTTTTCATGCTTCCGGCGCTGTTAGCCTCATTTCTGTGCTTATTATTATGATTGTTTTCAATTATAACTTATTGATGAAGTTTTTGCGGTAACGTTAAGCCAATTTTTCTCAAGTTGTTCTTCTTATAAGGGATTACGTAGGCTACAGAATCCAAGTGCAAGGGATTGTAAAAATACCAACTAGTAAAGGCTCATTTCGCCTTCCTCTACTTTTCGTGAGACATGAAAATGAAAATCTTTAGCGAAATACCAAGCACTAGTCTGCTATTCTAATTGGCTGACACATTTCGGGATCATGAATAACCATTTGCTGAACTTTAAGTTCATAACTTCGTGGACACGGTAGCAGAATATAGCCTATTATAATTGATGTCAAGCCTGTGCTGGTGATACATGCACTGTCAATGGAATCTTTTATTTAACATGAAGACAGTAGGAAGTATAACCATGAAAATACTACGGTAGTACGTTACCTCGGGGAAAATACATAACCATCATACAATGAAATCAAGAATTGAAACTGTAGAAGTGTTCCCAATTTTTTCAAAATTGTTAAAATGCTTTCCATATAGGGTATATTTTACTACTTCTTCACTGCAGCAATCAAGTAGCAGCTTCCAATCACGGTACCATAAATTACGTAAAGAAATCCGTGAAGTTCTCTTAGTCGAAATCAGGAAAGGGCCTTATGAAGAAAAACATCAATTACTAATGTAGTTACTATTCCCATGGCTTTAACAGATGGAAATAGGTCCTAACAGGGAGTTGCATCCCTGGACCTAATAACTCGGAGGCAGCACTCTCACGACCACAGTATGTCTGTATGAAATAATCTGCAAAAAAGTACTGAAGTATGTGACCTTGTAGCAGGGAGCACACACAATGAGTAGTGAGTGATACACTATCACTGCATGCCTAGTCTTATTGGGGAAAAAATACTTGTGGTTAACTGCTTCTGTAGGTCGAACTTAATGCTTTAGCTTGTTTGTATGAAATAGGCCTGCTCAAGTATTGACCTATGTGACCTTGTAGCAGGCAGCAAACCCAGTGACCAGTGCTGTACACGCGGTCACTGGTCACCGTGTAGTCTTGTTGAGGAATATTTGTGGTTAATTGCTTCAACACAAGGAGGTTGAACTTGAACAGCCTGCTATTTGACATACTGCAACTCCCTGGTTGAACTTCCAGCAGACCACTTTAGCTTGCGAGGTGTTCATTGACAGATTTATAAACAAGATTTCCCTGCGGGAGGTTTTTCTTTGTGTAATTGACCTGAAAATGACAGAATGTTTGACAGCCTGGACTTTGACAAGCAACCCTCTAATTGCCGCACATCGGTCGGGTTATAACATGCTGTAAGAGCGTACCGTCACTTAAAGCGCTATGTGTGTAAATAGCGGATGAAGCAGTATACCATAACACATCACCATATCCTTCCTGGAAAGCACCAATGAATTTTATCCAGACAAGGAAATCAGTATCCAGATATCACTACCCCAAGTACAATGGTCCATTCACCCCCCCCCCCCCTTGCGCCTTCCCATGAAAGGACTGCCTGTGTCACTGCTCCAAAGTAAAAGTACAGTAGTTTTAGAATGCCCATTATGGAGACAGTGCATGTTTTCTGTATTTCCTCCATAGGGGACAAATGTGTGTAAATAGCAGATGAATTCAGTATACCACAATACATCACAATGCCCTTTCTGAAAAGTATCAATGTATTTTATCCAGAAAAGAAAATCAATATCCTGCCATCAATACAGTTGATTCCCAGGTAACTCATCACATTTTCATGATCATGTTTAGCTCATGCCATATTGAACCTGTTAAAAATGTAAGATTTCCTATCCCACAAAATTGGACTTTCGTGGGGAAGGATTGTATGTCACTTTCTAACGCCCGAGGCTATCTCCATCGCCGAGCCAATTATTTCTTTCCAGCAAACTGTATTAAATGTCATGATCTGGACAATCACAATGTCCAGCCTTGAGGCAATTGGTGTAATAGAGAAGGGGAAAGAGGTTTTTAGTTGTTTTCACGAGATCAATACCTCATGTTTAAAATCATTAAATTTCAGATTACACGTATACATACCATTTCAACCTGCTGTTCGAGTGGATGTGCCAATTGGGTAGCTAAAGAGTCTGTCTGTAATTGGAACGTAAAAAAATGAAGTTAGATTACTGGATGAGTGGTATTCCGCGCTTTAGTTTAGGGAACAGAATTTGATTACTTCCCATTTACTCAAGTAGCGTGGCCTAAGTGCTACTGGTAGATAGCATCCACCATCCAGCTGTGAATTAAGACAGGTTCGAAATCTGGTTTGGTCATAAACTGAAGCCTGAAAAGGTGGGACCTGTTTTCATTCCATTGTCCTCAGAAAAAGAGATTAGACCAGGAGTACTTTGAGTGTGTTCTCAAATGTAATGTTTCAATGACATCCAGATTAGCGTAACCAGGAACTTACATGTAAAAGCTAATGGAATAATTGAAAGAAATGAGGGTTAACTTTGTAGCTGGCCATGTAATTGGTATATCTCTGGTGTAAATTGACCACCAGGTATTGTTTATTTCTAAGTAGACAGACAAATCCATAAAAATGTATCATTTTCAAAATCTTTAAGGAAAAAAAAACTATGAAATTTACACCCAACACTAATACATTGAGATTCAGCATCATCCACACCTTGATCATTGTGAGTGTATACATATGTTGGTGACTAATAGTAAGAATCTAATTCTGTATGATAGTCCACAGAAATTGTGTTCCAGTCTATGCAAATGCCATTACAATAGGTAAATATAGAGCTGCATTTTCTGTGAAATGCCCGCAGCAGAAACTTTATTAAGATAGGCATTAGAATATTGTCCTATCTCTGAATGTTAGCTCCTAAGTGGAGGCCAAACTATGGCAGGGAAGGGACATTAGGGGATTTAGCCTGCCAGAAACGTTTCTTGCCCCCAAAAGTCCCCACTAGAAATTCTTAGAGTACATAAATACTATGCTGAAACCCTGACTCAGCCATCACTCATAGCTACCCCATAAAACAGTCCACTAACCCCCCCCCCTTTAATGAGCCTTCCCATTAAAAAAGCTGGCTGTGTCATTGCTCCAAAGTAAAAGTACAGTAGTTGTAGAATGAGCGTTGTGTATGCCCTATGGAGACAGTAGATATTTCCTGCATTGTCTCCATAGGGGACAAATGTGTGTAAATAGTGGGTGAAGTCAGTATACCATAATACTGTACATCACCATATCTTTCCTGGGAAGTACCAATGAATTTTATCCAGACAAGGAAATCAGTATTCAGCTATGAATACCCCATAAAATGGTCCAAACTCCCCCCCCCCCCCTTGCGCCTTCCCATGAAAAGACTGACATTGTCACTGCCCCAAATATAAGTACCGTAGTTGTAGAATGCCCATTATGCATGCCCTATAGAGTTAGTACATGTTTTCTGCATTGTCTCCATAGGGGACAAATGTGTGTAAATAGTGGATCATGTCAGTATACCATACATCACCATGTCTGTCCATGAAAAGAACCAATGTATTTTATCCAGACAAGCAAATCAATATCCTGCCATCAGTACAGTTGATTCACAGGTAACTCATGACATTTTCATGATCATGTTTTGCTTAAAGCCATTAAATTTTAGATTCCACGCACTATTTCAACTGGCTCTTGAAGTGTATGCGCCAGTGGCGTAGGTGATGAGTCTGTCTGTAATTGGAATATGAAAAATAAAGTTGCATCACTCACTGAGAAGTATTCCACACTTTAGGGGACAAAATTTGGTTTCTTCCCAACGTACTACTCAAGTAGTCTGGCCTGAGTGCGACTGGAAGATAGCATCTACCATCCAGCTCTAGAATGCTCATAACGTACAGTATGCCCTATGCCCTATGGTTTTCTGCATTGTCTCCATAGGGGACAAATGTGTGTAAATAGCGGATGAAGTCAGTATACCATATATCATCATCATGTTTGTCCATGAAAAGAGCCAATGTATTTTATCCAGACAAGAAAATCAATATCCAGCCATCAAACAGTTGATTCCCAGGTAACTCATGACATTTTCATGATCATTTTTAACTTAAACTTATTAAATTTTGGATTCCATGTACGTACTATTTCAACTGGCTCTTCAAGTGTATGTGCCAATGGGGTAGTTGATGAGTCTGTCTGTAATTGGAATATAAAAAATCAAGTTGCATCACTCGCTGAGAGGTATTCCAAACTTTAGTTTAGGGGACCTTCACGGTTAACCGATTATTATATCGATGAAGGGTTTTAAATGGTTTCGATTAGGTATGGTTATTGCATGAGAAAAAAATTGAAAAATCGAAATAATCGTGAAAATCGAAGTAATCGTGAAATTGAAAAAAAAATCGTGGCAGCTCAAGCAAGATTGGGGAACATTTAATGCCATAAGAAAATCACATTAAACTAAAGAACATAATATAAGCTCGATTTGTGACAGTTTGCATGGCTAGACTGGCCCTGATTTGGTGCTCATGTACAGGTCACATACAGTACACACTGTTTGGCGAAGCTGCAATCGGCGCAAAGGGTTACTTTAAGAAAGTAAAGTATGTGGGGGAAAAACACGATTATAATCGAATTTCGATAATTAGGGGTCCGATTATATCGTCTTTCTGGAAATGTCGTGAAAGCCTATTTCTTCCTAACGTACTACTCAAGTAGTCTGGCCTGAGCCTGCTTACCGCTACAGGAAGATAGCATCTACCATCGAGCTGGGCATGAAGACAGGTTTAAAATCTGGTTGGGTCATATACTGAAGCCTTAAAAGGTGGGACCTGTTTTCTTTTTTATTTTACTCAGAAAAAGAGATTAGACCACGAGAACTTTGAGTGTGTTCTCAACTGTGATGTTTCAATGGCATGAAGATTGGCACAGTAACCAGGGACATACATATGAAAGCTAATAAATTGAGAAGAAAATGAGGGGGAACTTTGTAGCTCCCCATTTGATTGGTACCTATCTCTGGTGTAATTTGACCACCATAGTAGGTAAAACCAGGTATTGTTTATTTCTAAATAGATAATTCTGTAAAATGAATAATTTTAAAATCATTAAGGAAAAAAAAAACTATGAAATTTACAACCAACACTAATGTTTTGAGATTCAACATCATGCACGGCTTGATCATTGTGAGTGTACTCATATGTTGGTGACTTGTAGAGAAAGTATCTAATTCTGTATGATAGGCCAGAGAAATTGTGTGTGTCAGTCCATGCAAATGCCATACAGTAAGTCAATATAGAGCTGCATTTTCTGTGAAATGCCAGCAGCAGAAAACTTATCAAGAGAGTCATCAAAACATTGTCAATCACCTCCCAATGGTACCTCCTACGTGGTGGTAAAACTACAGCAGGAAGGGGGCATGCAAGTTTGACCCTCTCATAAGTGTTTGCCGCCCCTTAAAGCTCCTACAAGATATTCCCTGAGTACAGAAATACAATGCTCAAACCCTGACCGAGCCATCACTAATGGCTCCCCCATTAAATAGTCCATTCATGCACCCCTCCCCTTGCACCTTCCCATGAAAAAACTGTCTCTACTCCAGAGTAAAAGTACAGTATCATTGTCCATAACCTATGGAGACAGTACATGTTTTCTGCATTGTCTCCATAGGGGACAAATGTGTGTAAATAACAGATGAAGTCAGTATACCATAATACATCACCATATCCTTCTTGGAAACAGCAATGATTTTTATCCAGACAAGGAAATCAGTATCCAGATATCAATAACCCATGCAATGGTCCATTCAACTCCCCCCCCCCCCTCCACCCCCTTTCACGCCTTCACATGAAAAACTGGCTATGTCACTGCTGTACAGTAGTTGTAGAATGCGCATTGCATGTGTATGCCCTATGAAGACAGTAGATATTTCCTACATTGTCTCCATAGGGGACAAATGTGTGTAAATAGCAGATGAAGTCAGTATACCATAATACATCAAATGCTTGCTGGAAAGCAGCAATGAATCTTATCCAGACAAGGAAATCAGTATCCAGATATCAGTAATCCATAGAATGGTCCATTCAACTTCCCCCCCCCCCCCCCCCCCCCCCTCCATGCCTTCCCATGAAAAGACTTGCATTGTCACTTCTGTACAGTAGTTGGAGAATGCTTATAACGCATGCCCTGTGGAGACAGTACATGTTTTCTGCATTGTCTCCATAGGGGACAAATGTGTGTAAATAGCAGATGAAGTCAGTATACCATAATTCATCACCATGTCTGTTCATGAAAAGAACCAATGTATTTTATCCAGACAAGAAAATCAATATCTTGCCATTAATACAGTTGATTCCCAGGTAACTCATTTCATTTTCATGATCATGTTTACCTTAAACTCATTAAACTTTGGATTCCACGTACGTACCATTTCAACTGGCTCTTCAAGTGTATGTGCCAGTGGCGTAGTTGATGAGTCTGTTTGTAATTGGAATATAAAAAATAAAGTTGCATCACTCGCTGAGAGGTATTCCAAACTTTCGTATAGGGGACAAAATTTGGTTTCTTCCCAACGTACTACTCAAGTAGTCTGGCGTGAGCCTGCTACTGGAAGATAGCATTTACCATTGAGCTGGGCATTGTGACAGGTTCAAAATTTGTTTGGGCCATATGCTGAAGCCTTAAAAGGTTGGACCTGTTTTCTTTTCCATTTTACTCAGAAAAAGAGATAAGACCGCGAGTACTTTGAGTGTGTTCTCAACTGTGATGTTTCAATGGCATGAAGATTAGCATAATAACCAGGGACTTACAAATGAAAGCTACTACATTGAGAAGAAAATGAGGGGGAACTTTGTAGCTGGCCATTTAATTGGTACCTATCTCTGGTGTAATTTGACCACCATAGTAGTTAAAACCAGGTATTTTTTATTTCGAAATAGATAATTCTGTAAAATGTATAATTTTAAAATCATTAAGGAAAAAACTAAAACTATGAAATATACATCCAACACTAATGTATTGAGATTCAAAATCATCCACGCCTTGATCATTGTGAGTGTACACATATGTTGGTGACTTATAGAGAAAGTATCTAATTCTGTATAATAGGCCAGAGAAATTGTGTGTGTCAGTCCATGCTAATACCATACAGTAAGTCAATATAGAGCTGCATTTTCTGTGAAATGCCAGCAGCAGAAAACTTATCAAGATAGTAATCAAAATATTGTCTTATCTCTTAATGTTACCTCCTAAGAGGTGGCCAAACAATCCCAGGGAGGGGGCATTGGGATTTTGAGCCTCCCAGAAACATTTCTTTCCCCGAAAGGTCCTCGCTAGAAATTATCAAAGTACATAAATATTTGCTGAAACCGTGACCGAGACATCACTCATAGCTCCCCCATGAGGTGGTCCATTCACCCCCTCCCCCCTCCCCTTCACGCCTTCCCATGAAAAACCTGGCTATGTCATTGCTCCAAAGTGAAAGTACAGTAGTTGTAGAATGTGAATCGCATGTGTATGCCCTATGAAGACAGTAGATATTTCCTACATTGTCTCCATAGGGGACAAATGTGTGTAAATAGCGGATGAAGTCAGTATACCATAATACATCAAATGCTTGCTGGAAGGCAGCAATGAATTTTATCCAGACAAGGAGATCAGTATCCAGATATCAATAATCTATAGAATGGTCCATTCAACTTCCCCTCCCCCCCCCCCTCCACGCCTTCCCATGAAAAGACTGGCTATGTCACTTCTGTACAGTAGTTGGAGAATGCTCATAATGTATGCCCTGTGGAGACAGTACATGTTTTCTGCATTGTCTCCATGGGGGACAAATGTGTGTAAATAGCGGATGGTCGAAGTCAGTATACCATAATATATCACCATGTCTGTCCATGAAAAGAACCAATGTATTTTATCCAGACAAGAAAATCAATATCCTGCCATGAATATAGTTGATTCCCAGGTAACTCATCACATTTTCATGATCATGTTTAACTTAAACTCATTAAATTTTGGATTCCACGTGCGTACCATTTCAACTGGCTCTTCAAGTGTATGTGCCAGTGGCGTAGTTGATTAGATTGTCTGTAATAGGAATATCAAAATAAAGTTGCATCACTCGCTGAGAGGTATTCCAAACTTTAGTTTAGGGGACAAAATTTGGTTTCTTCCCAGCGTACTACTCAAGTAGTCTGGCCTTAGCCTGCTACTGGAAGATAGCATCTACCATCGAGCTGGGCATTAAGACAGGTTCAAAATCTGGTTGGGTCATATGCTGAAGCCTTAAAAGGTGGGACCTGTTTTCTTTTTCATTTTACTCAGAAAAAGAGATTAGACCACAAGTACTTTGAGTGTGTTCTCAACTGTGATGTTTCAATGGCATGAAGATTAGCACAGTAACCAGGGACTTACAAATGAAAGCTACTACATTGAGAAGAAAATGAGGGCAACGTTGTAGCTGGCCATTTAATTGGTACCTATCTCTGGTGTAATTTGACCACCATAGTAGTTAAAACCAGGTATTGTTTATTTCGAAATAGATAATTCTGTAAAATGTATAATTTTAAAATCATTAAGGAAAAAACTAAAACTATGAAATATACATCCAAAACTAATGTATTGAGATTCAACATCATCCACGCCTTGATCATTGTGAGTGTACACATATGTTGGTGACTTGTAGAGAAAGTATCTAATTCTGTATGATAGGCCAGAGAAATTGTGTGTGTCAGTCCATGCTAATGCCATACAGTAAGTCAATATAGAGCTGCATTTTCTGTGAAATGCCAGCAGCAGAAAACTTACCAAGATAGTGATCAAAATATTGTCTTATCTCTTAATGTTACCTCCTAAGCGGTGGCCAAACAATCCCAGGAAGGAGGCATTGGGAGTTTGAGCCTCCCAGAAACATTTCTTTCCCCGAAAGGTCCTCGCTAGAAATTATCAAAGTACATAAATATTTGCTGAAGCCGTGACCGAGACATCACTCATAGCTCCCCCATGAGGTGGTCCATTCACCCCCTCCCCCCTCCCCTTCACGCCTTCCCATGAAAAACCTGGCTATGTCATTGCTCCAGAGTGAAAGTACAGTAGTTGTAGAATGTGAATCGCATGTGTATGCCCTATGAAGACAGTAGATATTTCCTACATTGTCTCCATAGGGGACAAATGTGTGTAAATAGCGGATGAAGTCAGTATACCATAATACATCAAATGCTTGCTGGAAGGCAGCAATGAATTTTATCCAGACAAGGAGATCAGTATCCAGATATCAATAATCTATAGAATGGTCCATTCAACTTCCCCTCCCCCCCCCCTCCACGCCTTCCCATGAAAAGACTGGCTATGTCACTTCTGTACAGTAGTTGGAGAATGCTCATAATGTATGCCCTGTAGAGACAGTACATGTTTTCTGCATTGTCTCCATGGGGGACAAATGTGTGTAAATAGCGGATGGTCGAAGTCAGTATACCATAATATATCACCATGTCTGTCCATGAAAAGAACCAATGTATTTTATCCAGACAAGAAAATCAATATCCTGCCATGAATATAGTTGATTCCCAGGTAACTCATCACATTTTCATGATCATGTTTAACTTAAACTCATTAAATTTTGGATTCCACGTGCGTACCATTTCAACTGGCTCTTCAAGTGTATGTGCCAGTGGCGTAGTTGATTTGTCTGTCTGTAATGGGAATATCAAAATAAAGTTGCATCACTCGCTGAGAGGTATTCCAAACTTTAGTTTAGGGGACAAAATTTGGTTTCTTCCCAGCGTACTACTCAAGTAGTCTGGCCTTAGCCTGCTACTGGAAGATAGCATCTACCATCGAGCTGGGCATTAAGACAGGTTCAAAATCTGGTTGGGTCATATGCTGAAGCCTTAAAAGGTGGGACCTGTTTTCTTTTTCATTTTACTCAGAAAAAGAGATTAGACCACAAGTACTTTGAGTGTGTTCTCAACTGTGATGTTTCAATGGCATGAAGATTAGCACAGTAACCAGGGACTTACAAATGAAAGCTACTACATTGAGAAGAAAATGAGGGCAACGTTGTAGCTGGCCATTTAATTGGTACCTATCTCTGGTGTAATTTGACCACCATAGTAGTTAAAACCAGGTATTGTTTATTTCGAAATAGATAATTCTGTAAAATGTATAATTTTAAAATCATTAAGGAAAAAACTAAAACTATGAAATATACATCCAAAACTAATGTATTGAGATTCAACATCATCCACGCCTTGATCATTGTGAGTGTACACATATGTTGGTGACTTGTAGAGAAAGTAACCAATTCTGTATGATAGGCCAGAGAAATTGTGTGTGTCAGTCCATGCTAATGCCATACAGTAAGTCAATATAGAGCTGCATTTTCTGTGCAATGCCAGCAGCAGAAAACTTACCAAGATAGTGATCAAAATATTGTCTTATCTCTTAATGTTACCTCCTAAGCGGTGGCCAAACAATCCCAGGAAGGAGGCATTGGGAGTTTGAGCCTCCCAGAAACATTTCTTTCCCCGAAAAATCCTCGCTAGAAATTATCAAAGTACATAAATATTTGCTGAAACCGTGACCGAGACATCACTCATAGCTCCCCCATGAGGTGGTCCATTCACCCCCTCCCCCCTCCCCTTCACGCCTTCCCATGAAAAACCTGGCTATGTCATTGCTCCAAAGTGAAAGTACAGTAGTTGTAGAATGTGAATCGCATGTGTATGCCCTATGAAGACAGTAGATATTTCCTACATTGTCTCCGTAGGGGAAAAATGTGTGTAAATAGCGGATGACGTCAGGATACCATAATACATTCTATGCTTGCTGGAAAGCAGCAATGAATTTTATCCAGACAAGGAAATCAGTATCCAGATATCAATAATCCATAGAATGGTTCATTCAACTTCCCCTCCCCTCCATCCCCCCTCCACGTCTTCCCATGAAAAGACTGGCTATGTCACTTCTGTACAGTAGTTGGAGAATGCTCATAATGTATGCCCTGTGGAGACAGTACACGTTTTCTGCATTGTCTCCATAGGGGAGAAATGTGTGTAAATAGCGGATGAAGTCAGTATACCATAATACATCGCTATGTCTGTCCATGAAAAGAACCAATGTATTTTATCCAGACAAGAAAATCAATATCCTGCTATGAATACAGTTGATTCCCAGGTAACTCATCACATTTTCATGATCATGTTTAATTTAAACTCATTAAATTGTGGATTCCATGTACCTACTATTTCAACTGGCTCTTCAAGTGTATGTGCCAGTGGCGTAGTTGATGGGTCTGTTTGTAATTGGAATATAAAAATAAAGTTGCATCGCTCGCTGAGAGCTATTCCAAACTTTAGATTTAGGGGACAAAATTTGGTTTCTTCCCAACGTACTTCTCAAGTAGTCTGGCCTGAGTCTGCTACTGGAAGATAGCATCTACCATCGAGCTGGGCATTAAGACAGGTTCAAAATTTGTTTGGGCCATATGCTGAAGTCTTAAATGGTGGCACCTGTTTTCTTTTCCATTTTACTCAGAAAAAGAGATTAGATCACGAGTACTTTGAGTGTGTTCTCAACTGTGATGTTTCAATGGCATGAAGATTAGCATAATAACCAAGGACTTACAAATGAAAGCTACTGAATTGAGAAGAAAATGATGGGGAACTTTGTAGCTGGCCATTTAATTGGTACCTATCTCTGGTGTAATTTGACCACCATAGTAGTTAAAACCAGGTATTGTTTATTTAGAAATAGATAATTCCGTAAAATGTATAATTTTAAAATCATTAAGGAAAAAACTAAAACTATGAAATTTACATCCAACACTAATGAATTGAGATTCAACATCATCCACGCCTTGATCATTGTGAGTGTACACATATGTTGGTGACTTATAGAGAAAGTATCTAATTCTGTATGATAGGCCAGAGAAATTGTGTGTGTCAGTCCATGCTAATACCATACAGTAAGTCAATATAGAGCTGCATTTTCTGTGAAATGCCAGCAGCAGAAAACTTATCAAATAGTAATCAAAATATTGTCTTATCTCTTAATGTTACCTCCTAAGCGGTGGCCAAACAATCCCAGGGAGGGGGCATTGGGAGTTTGAGCCTCCCAGAAACATTTCCTTCCCCGAAAGGTCCTTGCTAGAAATAATGAAAGTACATAAATATTTGCTGAAACCCTGACCGAGACATCACTCATAGCTCCCCCAAAAGTTGATCCATTCACCGCCTCCCCCCTCCCCTTTATGCCTTTCCATGAAAAACCTGGCTATTTCATTACTCCAAAGTGAAAGTACAGTAGTTGTAGAATGCGCATTGCATGTGTATGCCCTATGAAGACAGTAGATGTTTCCTACATTGTCTCCATAGGGGACAAATGTGTGTAAATAGCGGATGAAGTCAGTATACCATAATACATCATATGCTTGGTGGAAAGCACCAATGAATTTTATCCAGACAAGGAAATCGGTATCGAGATATCAATAATCCATAGAATGGTCCATTCAACTCCCCCTGCCCCCCCCCCCCTCCATGCCTTCCCATGAAAAGACTGGCTATGTCACTTCTGTACAGTAGTTGGAGAATGCTCATAATGTATGCCCTGTGGAGACATTACATGTTTTCTGCATTGTCTCCATAGGGGAGAAATGTGTGTAAATAGCGGATGAAGTCAGTATACTATAATACATCGCTATGTCTGTCCATGAAAAGAACCAATGTGTTTTATCCAGACAAGAAAATCAATATCCTGCTATGAATACAGTTGATTCCCAGGTAACTCATCACATTTTCATGATCATGTTTAATTTAAACTCATTAAATTTTGGATTCCATGTACGTACCATTTCAACTGGCTCTTCAAGTGTATGTGCCAGTGGCGTAGTTGATGAGTCTGTTTGTAAGTGGAATATAAAAATAAAGTTGCATCGCTCGCTGAGAGCTATTCCAAACTTTAGATTTAGGGGACAAAATTTGGTTTCTTCCCAACGTACTTCTCAAGTAGTCTGGCCTGAGTCTGCTACTGGAAGATAGCATCTACCATCGAGCTGGGCATTAAGACAGGTTCAAAATTTGTTTGGGCCATATGCTGAAGCCTTAAATGGTTGGACCTGTTTTCTTTTCCATTTTACTCAAAAAAAGAGATAAGACCGCGAGTACTTTGAGTGTGTTCTCAACTGTGATGTTTCAATGGCATGAAGATTAGCATAATAACCAGGGACTTACAAATGAAAGCTACTGAACTGAGAAGAAAATGAGGGGGAACTTTGTAGCTGGCCATTTAATTGGTACCTATCTCTGGTGTAATTTGACCACCATAGTAGTTAAAACCAGGTATTTTTTATTTCGAAATAGATAATTCAGTAAAATGTATAATTTTAAAATCATTAAGGAAAAAACTAAAACTATGAAATTTACATCCAACACTAACGAATTGAGATTAAACATCATCCACGCCTTGATCATTGTGAGTGTACACATATGTTGGTGACTTGTAGAGAAAGTATCTAATTCTGTATGATAGGCCAGAGAAATTGTGTGTGTCAGTCCATGCTAATACCATACAGTAAGTCAATATAGAGCTGCATTTTCTGTGAAATGCCAGCAGCAGAAAACTTATCAAATAGTAATCAAAATATTGTCTTATCTCTTAATGTTACCTCCTAAGCGGTGGCCAAACAATCCCAGGGAGGGGGCATTGGGAGTTTGAGCCTCCCAGAAACATTTCCTTCCCCGAAAGGTCCCTGCTAGATATTATCAAAGTACATAAATATTTGCTGAAACCCTGACCGAGACATCACTTTTAGCTCCCCCATGAGTTGATCCATTCACCCCCTCCCCCTCCTCTTTATGCCTTTGCATGAAAAACCTGGCTATTTCATTGCTTCAAAGTGAAAGTACAGTAGTTGTAGAATGCGCATTGCATGTGTATGCCCTATGAAGACAGTAGATATTTCCTACATTGTCTCCATAGGGGACAAATGTGTGTAAATAGCGGATGAAGTCAGCATACCATAATACATCATATGCTTGGTGGAAAGCACCAATGAATTTTATCCAGACAAGGAAATCGGTATCGAGATATCAATAATCCATAGAATGGTCCATTCAACTCCCCCCCCCCCCCCCTCCATGCCTTCCCATGAAAAGACTGGCTATGTCACTTCTGTACAGTAGTTGGAGAATGTTCATAATGTATGCCCTGTGGAGACATTACACGTTTTCTGCATTGTCTCCATAGGGGAGAAATGTGTGTAAATAGCGGATGAAGTCAGTATACTATAATACATCGCTATGTCTGTCCATGAAAAGAACCAATGTGTTTTATCCAGACAAGAAAATCAATATCCTGCTATGAATACAGTTGATTCCCAGGTAACTCATCACATTTTCATGATCATGTTTAATTTAAACTCATTAAATTTTGGATTTCATGTACGTACCATTTCAACTGGCTCTTCAAGTGTATGTGCCAGTGGCGTAGTTGATGAGTCTGTTTGTAATTGGAATATAAAAATAAAGTTGCATCGCTCGCTGAGAGCTATTCCAAACTTTAGATTTAGGGGACAAAATTTGGTTTCTTCCCAACGTACTTCTCAAGTAGTCTGGCCTGAGTCTGCTACTGGAAGAAAATCAATATCCTGCCATGAATACAGTTGATTCCCAGGTAACTCATCACATTTTCATGATCATGTTTAATTTAAACTCATTAAATTTTGGATTCCACGTACGTACCATTTCAATTGGCTCTTCAGGTGAATGTGCCAATGGGGTTGTTGATGAACATTGTCTTATCTCTCAAATTTTTTTATCTCTTAAAAGCTGGCTAAACTATGGCAGTGAAGGGATCATGAGGGGTTTGAGCCTCCCAAAAACCTTTGAGGTCTCAAAAAGCCCCCTGCTAGAAATTCCTAGAGTACATAAATAAAAAACTATATTCTGACCAAGCCATCACTCATAGGTCACCCATGAAATTGTCCACCCCCCCCCCCTCCCTCCGGCTCTTGGCAAGATTTGAACCCAGTGCCTGTCATTCACAAGACAACTGTTCTAGCCACTAATTAAGCTGTAAAGGCTTTGTAGTTTCAAGCATGACAATCAGGTACAAATATCAGCCTGTCACAATTTTCTCTGCACGTAATGCCATGGTAATTAAACTCGAAGAAGGGAGTGCCCACTTTATTGAATGCACTATGGCTCTAGATTAAAAAGTTCCTGGAGAATGGATGGGAGGTGGAAGGAAGGGGAGGGGTCGAGGCTAGTGTTTCTTGCTTCTTTACTATCTTCACCCCTGTGATGCTTTTGGGATAGAAGGTGTAGACTAATGGTCAATCTTGGTAGATATGCTTGGTACTATTGTATGTACTTTAGGTGTATCATATTATGGTAATAGGCCTTAAAAGTTCATATATAGAAGTTTTTCATGTGTCTATTTTTTTGTTGGACATCTTCACTGTCAAGCTTATTATTATAAAAGTTGTATCTATTATCTTGTTGGGCCCACTTAATTGCTCATTAACTTTCTGAGCATGAGGAGTTACAGCAGTGTTGCAATCATACAGGCTTGCAGCCCACCATAATCCTCTTATATTTATACAGTTCCAGATCATCTTCCAACCTGGGAGTCACTATGCAAAGTTCCATTTTAGTAACGGATAGAATATATCTAGGCTGCTGAAATATCTGTATTGACAAACCTTTTTCAAACCACAGAAAGGGAGGTAGTCAATGCTGCCATGCAAGGGTAATGGCTTACAATCTTGTCCCTTCAGTGGCTGAAAAAACAAATTGTCTGGATTTAGCATTAACATTTAAATTACTTCTCACTCCTGCATGGTTGATCTCTTATATCAATTATTGAGAAAGTGCCTAATGTTAAAGGTTGTGTGACATGAAAATAACATAGTTGGATATTTGATGTAAAAAGCATTACAAATCCAGAAAATACCCACAATTTCCATTAAAATCCATCAAATACTGACCATTTTACAGGGAAATTTCTATTTCACATTTCTATCATGAATAAACATCAGCTAAATATGCAAATATGTGACATTAAAAGAGGGACATACCATATATGGCACATGTTAGCCTTTGTTTTTGCAACCTTAATTTCAAGGACACTGGTAGCATTTTTATTCCCTGAGGGGTTTATTACAAAACTTAAAATATTTCCCTTGAAAAATATTGATACAACTCACCAAGCTGTAATCTATACGATCAGTAATTAAGACATAATTTATATGGGTGTATCCATAAATTAGGGGTCCAAAGTGTGACAAAGGGGTCAATATTTAAAAACCATTTAATACTGGTGTAAATTATATTTTCAAGAGGGTATATGTATCTATTTCTAAAATTTATATCATTCCTGGTTTTTGTTTAAGACATCCAGGTTATTGATCAACTCTATCTCAAAGCTCCTTTCAAAAATGGCGGAGGTGACTGGGACACCAAAATTGGCAATATATGCCTAGAAAGTTTATAACTGTGTAATATATCCAAGTCTTTTCCTCACTTTTGGTAAGGCATAAGTGGCAAGGATTTATGACAGAAACAAGTTACACCCACTGAAGTTGGTTGTATGCTCAATTTAGAATAAAAGCTCACACCATGGTAAGGGAAATCATGTAATATTTACACTGAAACATATTTATTATCTGTACAGTTTGCAAAAGATAGAGCAAGCAGCTGCTTGAAAATAAATGAACACATAAAACAAAAACATTTTTCAGAGTTGTCCCCAATTCATCCAAATATCTTACATTTTTGAGTAACTGGGTTACAGACGTTATGTGTCGGGTGTGGCGGGACACCAAAATCCCAGTAATACTGACACAAAAAATGCATAAAAGGTTTCACGTAGCATTTACAGAGTACTGTATTCAAGTGGGCAACACTAACAGTTCAGACAAACCTATTTTTTCTTGGAACATTGGATATTTTTACTGCCAGTTGCAAATTTTCTCATGTTACATATAGGGGTGACAGGGTCCTATTGAATTAACATGTGGTGTCCCAGTCACACCCGACCATGTCAACATTACTGTATGTTGTGACTTCTTAAATCATTACAAAATTGCACAAAGTTAAAAACTATACTGACTTGAACTAAAGTAAGAAAAAGATAGGAAGGATTTATCAAATAACAAAACAGCTTCGTATTTACAGTAATAATGATTGTCGGGTGTGACAGGGACACCAAAAAAATGAAATAGATATTCACACTCTCCATACATTTTTCAAGTTTGTCACTTTCTAATTACTTTCCACATCTTTATGATGTTCATATTATCCATCTTAAATCATTTATTTTAATTTTTTTCAGTTTAATACAGTTTAAATAGCTCTTTGTTGTTCTTCAATGGCGGAGGTTACAGTGGGACACCATGGGACACCATTTTCCCCTTTCAGCCAGATAGTGGACAATACATTACAAAATGGGGAAAAAAGGGTAGTATCGATAACCATGTGCACACATGTTACAACTCAGGCATGCATGAATGGGATTGGCATAGTTGAGGTGATATGAGAGGGTGGTAATTTTGATGATTTTGTGCGCGATGTGACATGATCAGCGGGACACCAAACACAAAATGTGATTTCCAATGGGTGCCATTATTACAGTTGTCCTTGTACTGCTCAGGTTTAGCATTTTACTTTATCAGTAGAGGTTACCAGTAATTGGATATAGTGATTCAAGTTTCCAAGAGTAACACAGGGAGATGAGGCCTTGTATTAATGTCCATACTAGTATGATGTGACAGGTGGGACAAAGCGTCACATCCGCCATGCCAACTTTGAAATAGGCGCATTTCGTTAAACATTGTCCCTTAATCTGGAAACTCACATTGTTTGTTTGTCTGGTTCTAATATCTCATCTGACATAACTTTAGGCTATCCAAAGGATAGAATAAATTTTTTATATTGTAATAACTGAAGTAAATTACCCATGTCACAACTTTTACAGATAATCTGGTGGGACACCAAATACATGCTGGATAATAAAATTGTAAACGATAGATCAACAGACCGTAACTGGACATTGAGATACCACAGTTAGTGATAACACATAGAATATTAAACACTTTCAATAACAGGAATCATCTCTAGCCTCAGTTTTAACCATTCTCTATATGCCACAAGTGGCGGATGTGACGGGGACACCATGGACCCCTAATTTATGGATACACCCATATAGGGTTAACAAAAGAAATCATAACACTGTGCAACACTCTACATCATTATTTTTGCATAGGCAATTAGTTTCATCAGAAACCATCAAACTTTGAAGACGTATATTTTGAGAATGGTAAAAGATATTGAAATAATTCCAACAGATTTTTGATTGGAGGACTTAATTCTTTAAGTGGCAAGTGAAACAGCTCTGTTTGGTGGCATGTCACACGACCTTTAAAGCACCGCAGTGGTTAAAAAGGTACAGTATATATGTTGGTGTCAAAACAAAGAATAAACAATGCCCTCTTAAGTGGGTTTCTACACATTTAATTGTTAAAAAATAGTTTAATTCATCTGCAAATATCAACCTGTGTGACATTTGACTATAATCTGCAAGTGAAAATATTTAATGTATTAACTTTAAGAGTGTAACAGGTGCCTACTTGCCAACTCTCACAGTTTCAGGCATGGTCTCACCGTGAAAGTGCTAGATCTTGCAGTGAAAATCATTTTGATACTTAAAGAGGTTTCAGCCATCGTATGTGTTAACTGTTTCAATGTTGTCTATGATTTATGGTTGCCATTTGTTTTACCAGCATTAGTGAAAGTGTGACAGCTCTTCTGTATATGTCCACTGACTAAACCTTCCACAAGTTTCAGACAGTCTCCTTTGTAAATGGCCCTCCCCAATGCAGAGTCTTTACATAGAAGCGAATGAACCACCCCTCCATATAAGATGGAAGAAGTTATCACTTCAGTTTGCCCTCAAACTGAGGAGCCATAGACACAACCCGGCCTTTGAGACGGCCTTCAACCATAAGTTTAGTGAAATATACATGAGGAAACCGTCAGCTATCCCGCCATTTGCTACTCGCGTTAGGGAAGCTCTATCACAGGTGTGCAACAACCCTGACTCTGTGGCACAGCTTACTTTCCCCGTCACTCCTCCCTGGAAGTTAGACGAACCAGCTGTTGACCTTAGTTTAAGAAAATATCTGAAGAACTCAACAAATGAACTTGTGTTCCGTGTCAGCTTTAATGAGCTGAGACATAAATATCATCAGTATCATGCAATCTATACTGACGGCTCCAAAGCCGCGAACAGGGTTGCGGCCGCGGCGTCGGGCCGTGATGCATCCTTGCAAGTCAGACTACCAGATGATGCATCAATATTCACTGCCGAACTACAGGCACTAAAGATGGCATTTGATCTGATTGAAAGCTCAGACAATCACCAGTTCATTGTGTTCACAGACTCACTATCAAGCCTTTTAGCACTGAAAGGCCATGAGCTAAAGTACCCTTCAGTAACAGATCTCCGTGAAGCTTACTCTAATTTGGTTCAACTACAAAAATCAGTTGTGCTAGCATGGGTCCCTAGCCACGTGGGTATTCAATGAAATGAAAGGGTGGATGCACTTGCTAAAAAAGCCCTACAGATGGACGTTACCAATATCTACTTGCCTCACACTGACTACCGGCCTAAGATCAATGGCTTTGTAAAATCAAAATGGCAAGAACTGTGAGATTCCTTCCCCGAAAACAAGCTGTACCAAGTTAAACCGAGGGCTGGAAGTGGGGGACATAGAGCCCCCAGCAAACGGAGAGATGATATAGTCCTGACTAGGGCTTACATCGCCCACACTTACCTTACCCATGCCTATTTACTTCACGGGGACGAGAGACCATATTGTATACCCTGTGATTGTGCTGTCACGGTCAGTCACATTCTGGTTGACTGTCATGAATACTCCCATGTTCGTCAGAAGTATTACGCTGTGCCAGACCTGAAAACTTTATTTGAGCGAACAGATTCTTCCCTTATTCTGGGCTTTCTCAAGGAGAGTAAACTGTACAGGAAGTTTTGACTCTGGCATTTGCTTGAATTTTTTAGTGAAACCTGAAAAGTTTTTTTAGTGGAATTTGACACTTTTGACCCCCCCCTATTTTTAATTGTATTTTTAATTGTACCCAACATTGCCCCTTTTTCTTTCTTGGTGACACTATATAACACATGCGTGTTGGTGTGTCGTAAAACCCCATCTAACTAACTAACTAACTAACTAACTAACTAACTAACTAACTAACTAACTAACTAACTAACTAACTAACTAACTAACTCCTTTGTAAATGGCATCTTAACTTTATTAACTTCGGTGAATTAAAAATCTAAAGCCTTCCTAAGTTTAGAAACACTTTTCATAATAACGTATGAGACTTGTTTAAAATGCAATGAGAGGTGATTTCCAGGTAATTTTCTTGTGAGACACTCAGGGTTTGCCATTTTAAAGGTTGGCAAGTCTGCAGGTGGGTATACAGCTCTCTCCTGAATTCCCTTTTCTGTACTATCTGAATTGCACATTTGCAAAATTGCAAGCAGGTACTTTCTGGTGCCAGTGGGGATGCAGCCTGTTGCAGTTCCATCTACCTCACTGGCAACAGTTGCTAATGTTCAATAAAGTATTTTACCTTTTTTTCGCCATGGTAGGTTTGACACACCGTAGTCAAAGCGGAGTTCTGTTCCTGCTGGGATGTCTTTTCTGGCGAATAGACAAAGTTGGGGCTTGCAAGGCCTGGTGTGATTTGCTCACAATAATCATTTTGCAGTTGGGAGCAACGTGGCAGTCATTTACCAGTCTTCCCTTTCTTTGCTTATCAGTAGCATCCACACTGAAGAACTAGTTATATGTCAAAATGGAAAAAGCATGTCAGAAAGATATTTTCTTTTAGTACCAACATTCTTAAAAAAAAAGATATCATCTTGTGTTTACCAGAGGAGGTGGGGCAAGTTGGGCAACTTGGCAGACATATATAAACTTTAATAGTGCAGTTTTAGTTAAAGCTAAAAGTGTTTTAGGCCCAAGGTTCTGCTGATTAGGTATCACAACCTAGGCTGAGGAGTCAAATTAGTCTCTGGGGATATCCCTCCTACTTTGGCTGTTGGCTTTCTAGCTGGGTATAATTACTAATTCCTGCAAACGTATTAAACTCTCACAATTCACCGTATATCATAAGATTTTCAGTATTGTCTCACCGTCAAATATTCAAATCTGCTTTGGTCTATATTATGTTCTGTATTAAAGAGCCTATGAAGTGACTGTTGACAGCCATCTGGTGTCATTCCCTATAGCCATATCTATCATCAAAACTAACCCTTATGTTAAAAATATGCCCCTTCAAAGAGAAATGCTAAAATGAAATTGCATCCCTTCCAGCACAATTAACAGCTCAAAAGGTGAAAGTACATTGCTCCAAAGATGACGTCCACGCTGGAACTTGAACTCAACTTCACTATGTACAGGTTGGGAGAATTGGAACTGTCTGGGGTGAGAAGGTTTAGGCCTTTAACCACACATGTGAATTGCAACACGACTGGGAATTTATCACGAAACTAAAAGTACAGTATATGGGTGAAAACTTACCATTTAAGAGCACCGTCACAATTATCCTTGAAAAAGTAAAGAAAACTCCCCTTTGAAAGCGGGTAAATTTTCTTTCTTTCTATTGCTTCTCTTTTTGAAATTAAATCTCCCCGATACTCCAGTAAAATTTTTTTATTACTGAAGTAACGGGTAGTGAATACACCATAACCTGTGAACAAATAGGAAAATAAAAGAGCTGTGCATCATAATTGGACTACCAGAAAATAATGGCCTGCCACATGCATCCATTTTATCATTATGGTGTTAATATACCTCAGGCTATGTTCTTTTAAGTAGCAAAGAAGCAGTACTCTAGTGCTGTATGGCCCGAAACTTTTACAAAGCTGGGCATCCATTCAGGTTACTTGCATGCATCGTGGAGTTATATACAGACATTGTCATGTCTAATATTGTACAAAACCCGCACCTAGGCAGGGTTACTGGGGGAGCAGGGGCACATGCCCCCTCCCCCATTTTTGTGAGACTATGGGCTGACTTTTTGTAGCTTAATAAACTTGGTTACACTTTTATCATGCAGAATTGTATTTCGAATACACAACTAGAACTGAGAAATAAGTAA
Organism: Holothuria leucospilota; assembly: GCA_029531755.1. Classification (NCBI taxonomy): domain Eukaryota; kingdom Metazoa; phylum Echinodermata; class Holothuroidea; order Aspidochirotida; family Holothuriidae; genus Holothuria; species Holothuria leucospilota. The sequence continues at coordinate 158,184 of JAIZAY010000032.1, forward strand.
CTCACCTTTGGCAGAGCTGCACTAGATCCACATGGTGGCTGAGGGGCATTAATTGCCACCCCATATATTGAAAAAGAATGAAATAAAAATGAATAATTCAAAAAGCATATCTAAAGCACAACATCAGGCTGCCTTGTATATGGGCAAATTCACAGTAAACCAACACGTTAGCATGACGTCAGGGTTGGTTTCATAAGAGGCGACTAAAGGAAAGGAAAGGACTTGCACCCTGTTTGGACTGTATTTAAAACTGAACTTGCTACTTGAATGGTTTTTGAAACCATATTTAAATTTTACCTTTTTATCTAGTTGACACTATATAACACATTCGCGTTGGTGTGTCATTAAATCTTATCTAACTAATTAACTAGATGTACAGAGCTAGTCTGAAAATTTTCAACTTGCTACCTTAATGTTGACAAAAAATCCTACAGAGGTTCTATGGAAAATGTAACAGATGAACATGGACATACAGCAAGAAAGAATAACGGGTGTAACACATTGACATACAACATACAAATGGCTATTTTTCAGAAAGTTAATCATGTGGATAGTTTTTGGTATTTTCCTAGGATGATACGTAGCAGCTAGTACTTCATAACAAACCAAGCGGAAGCACCTTTTGATCAATATGAAGCTCAGGAGGCTGTAAATTATAAATGTATGTCAATGTTACTTCCTTTATGAAATTGTGTTCGCCAGCTTATAAAAACATGACAAAACTCAAAAAGTTTGCCATGTATATGGACCTTGCCAATAGCTTACGTTGCTATGTCATGATGGTTGATAATAAACAAGGTAACATCAAAATATGATGTAAATAGAACCCATGAAGCACATTTGAAGTTATTTTACATACATTTAGGTGATGCATATGTATGTCAAATAATTATAATTAATTACCCTGTGAACATCATTAATTGATGTTACCTTGTTTATTACACAAATAATGAATGTTTATGAGTGCGATAGTATGAATTATTTCATGAGTTGAAAGATTGAACGTTCTATTCAACAAGGCGAAGCCGAGTTGAATAGGATGTTAAATCTTTCAACGAATAAAATTATCCATACTATCGCACGAATGAAAAACATTCATGATTTGTTTTATATTACACCTTATAACTATCTAACGTTACCTTTATCTAGTTGTTGGTTAAAGTTGTGTTTTGGCATTTGCCCGTGCAGTAGCTCCATGGTTTGTCGTTTGCTAGCTATTGGTCTATTACATACGGTACGCAATGTGCGATCCCCAAAGCTGCGTTGATTTATTGAGTTGCAGCATAGTTTGTACGTATGCGCAGTGATTGTGACGTCACAGCCGTGTGTTATACTAGACTATTGCACGACCGTGTGTTATACTAGACTATTGCACGATGGACAACACACGACCGTGATAATAGTGCCGAATCACCCAGGGCATGTGACCACCAATCCTCAAATCAAATGTAGAGAAATAAATAAGGTGTTATATAATATCAATTATCACATACTGTACATATTAACCTCTAGGTACAAAGCAAGGACCTATATGATAAACTGTTTTAATTTCAGCATTTTATTAACATTTTTTTATAATGGGTGAACACAATTTCATAACAGGTGTAACATTGACATACATTTACAATTTATGGTCTCCTGAGCTAACTATTGATCAAAAAGTGCACCCAATGGGTTTGTTTTTAAGTATTGCTACATGTTGTCCTTGGAAAATGGCAAAAAGTATTTACATGATAAACTTTCTGAATAATAGCCATTTCTATTTTGTACGTCAATGTGTTACACCCTTTATAATTTTCTTGATGTATGTCAATGTTCGCCCGTTATATTTTCCATAGGACCTACATAGAAATATTTTTTCAAAATTGAGGTAGCAAGTTGAAAATTTGTATATCTCTGTACATCTAAGGATTAGCCATGAGCATAATAAAACCTATGAAACTAATTAACAAAGCAAAATATAGTAATTCCATTAAGATCTTTTCATCCCAAAAGGATTATACCACCCGAGACCCCTGTTTTTGGCCAAAACAGGAGACTAAATATCTACGTGCCCCAGTTTGTAACATTAGCCTCATTGAACACTCTTCTGAACAAATTGGCTCTTAGATAACCACCAGTGGACTACAAATGTTCACAGTAGCATAAAATGCTCTATAAATAGCTTGCACAGTTGGTCAGTATGTCTACAATCACACATGGCTGGTTGCAATTAATTGTGTGCACTCAAGGGTAAATCCTACTACTGGCAGCACTTTAAGTAGTTAGCTGGTTTACTATCAAGTGTCAAATTATTATACCCTCAATGAATCTCAGGACCAATCTTTAATGGGCTGCATTGGTCATCATGTCTATGTCATTTTACTGTGTATTTGCCCATATGCTTGTTGATGAAACTACATTTCAAGGTATCTCAACCACTTATATAAGCCTAGGCACCATATTTCACATCAGTTAGTATAGTTTTTCTGTTAAACTTACAGATGAGTGATTATAATAACTGGTGTCATTTTCTCTCTATGGTTGAAAGGGATGGGAGAAAGGATCGATCCTGTTCCCAACTCTCCACCCTCACTCCACAGTGAACGTTTTTACTAAGTCATGCGATATCATTGTGATATGCAGAGAAAGCATGTAGAGAAGATAAAATAAGCATTCTCAAAAGTGCACCATAGCATGAACTGCCGAGGCAGGTGGGGGAATGTTTCAGTCAAGTTCTGAGCGAAAGTTGGCGGTGTAATAAAAAACATTTGGGAAAATTGTGGGTCAGTTTTGCAAAATAGAACTTGGCTTACCACCTCTGACATTTAAGCAAAAGTTATTCCCACTCTTACGACTACGGTTCAAGGCAACAGGTAGATGTTGTTGATCTCATGATATGAATTTTCTGTAAGCCCAAGTTATCATGCAGCTGACCTCTGCTAAGCTCTTGCATCATCAACACAAGGTAGTAAATCTCAACTCAGTCAGCCCAAAGTGTATTCAAGTGAGTCAAGGCCGGAGGGTCCGAGACAGAGAGCGGCCTCTCAACAGGCTTTACACACTGTTTGCATAGGGACTCGAGACCGGTCTCGGAGATGAGACAGACAATTTCCGGTCTTGAGACTGGTCTCGCTACAGCACTGGTATATGGTGACTTGATATTTGACATCTAGCTGGAGTATTAAAACTGCACCTTTTGTTATCTGTGGCATAGCTGGACCATTGTTGAAATCACTAATGCATTTCAAGCAGTCTAAATGCTGCTTGTACCTCTTCATGGAGGAGTTTGCTCATCTATTTTTTTTCCTGGAGAAGACCTCAGACCCTCACCATAGCTGCCCTGAGGGTTATACTCTTATGAACATGCCCCCTTTATACCAACCTGGATTTGCTCCTGATGATCCCAACTATATTGCACTGACTGCATGTATTGGTAAGCAACTCACTTCTTTTACACCTCACTGCAGTGACAAGGAGTAGGAATTAAAGGAACTAGGAATATTGAAAAGGGGGACGTAACCTTGATTTCTTTTAATAAAAACTTTTTCATGGGCTTGGAGATGTAGAATTCTGGTTGCAAAAATAATTGCTTTGCCAAAAATGAGGGGGCATCCACCCCCTATCTCGACCCCCTGTCCCACTCCGTAGCATGGATCTGGCCCTGATAGGGAGGCCTAGTTTAACATCTTAGAATGTACAAAGTGAACAAGTATCATGTATACTCAGAGACACACATGTGCACCCATGTAGATTGTGGAACCTTTGGAAACGTTTACATGTATCAAAATGTATATTATTACAGTAGGTGAATTGAATATTAACAAGCTCCAGATTGCCAACCCTCACAGCTTCATTGTGAGTCTCACGATTTTGCTACAAACTTCAGAAATTAATTACCCTTAATTGATTCCACACAATTGACCCTAGCAGATCAAACTTTAAAGGTTATTTTGTGGTCAGTGCAGGGGAGGAAAATCATGCAATAAGCTTGGATAAAGTGAGCCACTAGAGTTGGATTTTATATCAACTAAACAAAGGCTTGCTTCTGCCCTAGATATCCTAGGGGGGCAAAATGTGCCATGTCATATATATTTCATTAAAGGCAGTAGGCAGTCACCCCAATCAGAGTGAGTGTGCCCTGTCACTAGTTCATGATTGTCTTTTTTTGATCATGTGACAATATTTTTGTTGGTGAATTGTGAAATTCAAGGAGAATTTCTCCTTGCTGTACCTACTGTTTGGTATACTTCTGTTCAAAACATCTTCAGAGGTGCTTGTAATGCAATAAGAGGAGATTTGCAAGAGTTTGCTGATTTTTCAAAGAAAATTTTGGGGCGACTGCCTACTGTCTTTAATGTGTTTGCTATATGTAAGCAGGCTGTTGTATTGCCTGCCATAAGTATAAATTGACCACCACTTACCAATGTAGTCATTTATGAACTCAATGTTGAAACCATCTTTATCAACTCCTAGTTGACAGAATCTTAAGGCTTCTTCTCGAGGGTTTGTTTTCAGCCTGCGTGGCCACATCTTCCTATGGTGTGATAATTGAAAATGCAAAATGAGTAATGTTTAGGCTGTTTAACTGGCATTTAGAAACATTGTATGCATAAAACACATCTTCAACATTCTACGTTTCCATCAGTACATTAAGTGTTATGTCCTAGACTATAGATGCCTGTACAGAAATGCATGACGCTAGAAACGAATAGCAAGTTTTAGCCATCTCTAGTTGACCACTCTTAGTCCAGAATCTATCAGAGAACGTCCTGTTCAGGTATCTTGAGATCAATAAAGTTAAAGGGGTTTGAACCCCAGACTGTTTGGTTAATAGAGCAAGTTTGTATGTAAAAGGGATTAACTGTTGCAATTATAGAGATTAGCTTCACCTGGGAAAAAGCCTTTTTCTCGGGTATTGTTGGCTAAAATGTCCTATTCAATAATTCTAGCAGCATGCTAATTGTTACATTCGATTTTGAAACTATATATGCAGTAACTAACATGCAAAAATAGTCAGTAGTTTAGATCTATATAGCCAATTAACATTTAAGATGAATTACAGTGCCAAAATCTTTTTCTAGTTTTCTACTTTATAACGAGTGTAGACTGCTACTAATGAAATATAGCTTCACATATGCCATATGCACTGTGTCCAGCTTGGCTAGTACAGTATTTGGTGGAAGATAGGCTAGGCTGGATGTGCATAATGTGTTTTGTATTGTTGTAGACCTAGTATAATCTGGTTTGAGTTTAGTTTGGAAATTTATAGGTGTTTGTAAATGATACCTTAATAACAAGGTCACCAATTACCATACCATCGAAGTAGAAATAAGAAAACTTATTACTGGGATTTGTATCAGGACCCTTTGTAAATGCATGACTATAAGCCTAGGTTGCACTGAGTAATTATTATACATGTAGCTTGCAGTGATGATTGAGAGCATGTGTATTGCCCCCCCCCCCCCCGGCGCCCCTGCCAAAAAATAGAATGTTGCTTGAAAGCAGTGTACAGTACACATTAGAACTTGGCCTGCATAGAAATCAGAACGCTCTGACCAGACCTTACAAAGGGGAGGTCAGGTGTAATAAAATCCTATTTATCTTTTCGTTTCTTTGTTGTAAACGGGGACAGCTCCCTGTTCGGACCTCTCTTTGTTCCCACGTCTCTATATGTTCACACAAGTCTGTATGAGGTTAGTGTTAGGATAAGGGTTAGGTTAGACCTACCTAACACTGACCTCAGTGTATACTGTGTAGAATATAGAGGGGTTGGAACAAACAGACGTCGGAATATAGAGGTGTAACCGTAAGAAACCACTATCGCTTCTAGAATAATACTTAATCCCTGTCCAGTGTCCAACTTTGAGCGGTGCAACAGATAAGCTATTGACATGTCCACTGATTGCACAGATAAATCTTTTGTGTGGGGTATGCACAGGAAGTCTTTTTTTTTTTACTGAGGGACTGAGATAACACCAAGAATCAATCAGCTATATAGGCAGGGACCAAGTTTAATTGGATTAGGTAACAGATACACAGTTAATGGTTTTAAAAATAGGGTCTGGATCTCTAAGCAGATGAGTGCCTAATGTAGACTGGAAGGGTTTGATGGTATACACCTCTTCCTGTAGACTGGAAGGGTTTGATGGTATACACCTCTATATTCCGATGTCTCTATATTCTGACAAGTCTACACTGAGGTCAGTGTTAGAATAACTGGTCAGGTCTAACCTAACCGTTATCCTAACACTAACCTGATACAGACTTGTTGGAACATAGAGACGTCGGAATTACAAACAGACGTCGGAACAGAGAGCTGATGTCCCCGGGTTCGATCTCTAGATCCCAGGTTCAGTAGGATGAAGGTTTGCTAGACTGAACGTTTGCCCATGCAGTTCGATTAAGTCACACAACTATTATCCTATAATACAAATTGAACCTGTAGGAGATGTTTGGTCTACTGTAGATAGTGATATTGGACCTTTGACCTCACTGGACCAGTGGGACATTCTCGTACAGACATTAGCCTGTTCACTATATATGGTATACACCTCTATGTTCCAAAGTACATGTCTTTGTTCAGACATCTCTATATTCTGACAGGCTTATACATTGAGGTCAATGTTAGGATAAAAGTTAGCCTAGGTTCTAATTCCTTACCCTTATCCCAACTCTGACCTAATTGTCGGAATATAGAAAGGTCGGAACAAAGAGATTCCAGAAATAAGTGAGAGCTGCCCGAGTCCCCTGAGTGTGTACAGTCATCTGGAAATCCATTTAAATAAAGGCTGGTAAATTATGTTTGATATTAAACAGATTGTGCCAATATAGGCCTAGGATATGTTCAATCCTCATGGAGGCAGCTAGCTGCTACAATGTAATATAACATATACGGGATAGGAAATCATTGGGAAAGATTTACTTCACTGTCAAAGTGAAGGCCTAGCTGAAACAGGTAGGGTTCTTTAGATCAAAGGTATGCTAGAACTCCAGCAGTATACAGTGGAGGGCTTTAACTTAGGCCTAGCCAGTGCCTTTACTGTAGTGTTACTAAATGTTACGCTGAGAGTGACCATGCATATGTCTGTATGAGTAATAAATTTAGTCTGAGCTAGCTCATGTCCATGTACCTGAAAAAAGGCTTTATATAGGGAATTAATTACTACAGTTAATGGTTACCACTTACGGGTTTTAATTTTAATTAAATACAATAGGTTTATATACTTACATTTTGAATAAATTTGTGCTGTTTAATGTATGCACCTGCCACCTGCAGGATGATGGATTCACATGGTTGCATGCACAGATTGGGGGAGCTATACCAATATAACTTTTTGTCTCCATAAGACATGATTCACAAGGCTATCCCTGGTGTAGTGTGTAAGCTGAAAAGTGTAACAAATTGTGGTCTCCATAGGGTAGTTCTTAAGGGTATGTGTGTGTATGTATGTATGTGTGTTTGTGACACTTTGCTCCTTAACACGATATCTCAAAAACGAAAACTGCAACAGTTTTCAAACTTGGTACATAGATGCCGCATATTAAGAGGAAGAACCCTGTTGTTTTTGGTGGGGGTCAAAGGTCACCGGGGGTCGCCGGGGGTCAAACTCTGAAAACCTTGTTAACACAATATCTCGAGATAGGAAGCGTTGATAAATTTCATACTTTGTATGTAGATGCGTTATGGTAAGAGAAAGAACCCTGTCGTTTTTAGTGGAGGTCAAAGGTCATCTGGGGTCAACGGGGGTCAAACCCTGAAAACCCCGTTAACACGATATCCCAAGAAGGGAAGCTCTGACAGTTCTCAAACTTAGTACATAGATGCCCCATATTAAGAGAAAGAACCCTATTGTTTTTGGCGGGGGTCAAAGGTCACCTGGGGTCACCAGGGGTCAAACTCTGAAAACCTTGTTAACACAATATCTTGAGACAGGAAGCTTGGATGAATTTCATGCTTAGTATGTAGATGCGTTATGGTAAGAGAAAGAATTCTATCATTTTTGGAGGAGGTCAAAGGTCATCTGGGGTCACCAGGGGTCAAACTCTGAAAACCTTGTTAATACAATATCTTGAGACAGGAAGCTTGGATGAATTTCATGCTTAGTATGTAGATGCATTATGGTAAGAGAAAGAACCCTAGCTATTATTTTTGGAGAAGGTCAAAGGTCATCTGCGGTCACCATGGGTCAAACTCTGAAAACCTTGTTAACACAATATCTTGAGGTAGGAAGCTTGGATAAATTTCATACTGTGTATGTAGATGCCTTAAAGGCAGTAGGCAGTCACCCCAAACAGAGTGAGTGTATCCTGTCACTCTAGTTCATGAATGGCCTATTTTGATCATGTGACAATATTTTTGTTCGTGAATTGTGGAATTCAAGGAGAATTTTGCCTTGCTTTACCTATTGTTTGTAATGGTTATGTTCAAAACGTCTTCAGAGGTGCTTGAAATGCAATAAGAGGAGATTCGCAAGAGTTTGCTGATTTTTCAAAGAAAATTTTGGGGCGACTGCTTATTGCCTTTAAATCAAGAGGAAAAACCCTATCATTTTGGTGGGTTTCAAAGGTCATCTGGGGTCACCGGGGTCAAACCCTGAAAATATTGTTAACACAATTTCTCCAGGTAGGAAGCTTGGATAGATTTCATACTTAGTATGTGGATGGGTATGGTAGGAAGATGAATCCTATTATTTTTGGTGGAGGTCAAAGGTCTTTTGGGGTCACTGGGGGTCAAACATTGAAAGCTTTGTTAACACGATATCTTATGGCGGAAACTGTGATAGATTTCATACTTAGTTTGTAGATGCGTTACGGTGAGGAGATGAACCCTATTGTTTGTGGTGGAGGTCAAAGGTCATCTGGGGTCACAGAGGTCAAGTAGCAAAATTTCCCAAGAATTCCCAAGATCGTCATCTCGAGTCACCAGAGGTCAAAACGCAAATTTTTCAAGAATTCCCAAGATTAAATAGGAACACAAAACTGTTTTTTCCAACATGTTAAGATAGCATTTGACCAGTGACTAAAAGGTATGGGACATCATGGCATTATTTGGAATAGAACATATGTCATCTAAACCTCAATGCATTTTTGCATTCTGGTTAATATTTCTGAAAGGTTTTTTTCAGAAAATTTGTACAGTATGTTTTCCTTGCCTTGGCTACTGTGCTGTCCTAACAAAATTCTACACAAAGATTACTGAACTTGTCCTAGTTCTATGAACAACATTCACTCTGAGAAGAAATTGCTGATTTGATTTGAGTATCATTATGAACTAAAATTAAATAACCCTCTCAGCTACAGTGTGTACAGTAGTTTTAGTAGTAAAATTATTGTACTGCTTGCATTAGTTAAAGACAGGTAAACCTTTTGATATAATAAATGGAGAATTGAAATGATTATCCAATCAACTTAAATGTCAATTTGCAGGGTACTGAGGTACAAGAAGAGTCAGATGGTGGACAAATTGAGGCATTATGTAGTAGTGAGGTAAGTTCTCTTTTGTTGCGTTCTTGTTCTTATAATTGCAGAAAACAGTCTGTGCTGTGGATTTTTGAATTTGTGGATTAAGTTGGCATCCCAGATTACTTTACAGATTTCTCTATTTAGCGAGAAAACAGGAAAAAGTTAGAAACAGGATATTAATGGAGGAGAGGAATGTCTGTTTTAGCACAAATAGCATGTTATTAATGACTCTCTTGGATTACATAATATTTGATTCTTGCTTCATGTTTTTTGTGATTAATACATGAAAAAAATCACACACTATGGACAAAATAAAATTTGTTAGTTTTCTTTCCTCTATTTTATCAATAACTAGTATCTATTTAGTTAAGTATTTCTTGAAAGATAAGGTATCATCATTCATCTCACAGCACTTGATGCCATTCCTATGTTATGAAATATATCATTATTTAAAATTTAATTCAACTGAAGAGAAAAATTGCTAAAAACCCATTCAAAACAAGTTTTGCCAAATTCCTACGAATTTCCCCGAAGAGACAGTTTTTGTTAACCATGAGAGGTATAATGGGGAATTACTATGTAAACTAGCTCACTAGATGAACAGGATTTACATTATGGTTGTATGCAAATCTTCATATTACGGCATAATTAGGCGCGACATTTGTTCAGATTGCACACTATTTCATGTGGTTGAGGGCGCGCTCGTGCCCTGTCTCTTTTCCAATGTATGCAATTTAAATTATTAAGGGCTTCTATAACAGCAGAGGCTGACGGATGCTTTACAAACTGGAGGTTGAAACAGGGAAGTTGAAAAGTCAGTTTATAGTAGTGGCAGGACACTACAAGTAATTGAACCCTTGGTCCGAGACGTCACATGACGCAGATCGCCATGCAGTGAAGGTTAAAGCACACACGCACTATTGCATATTTGCAACACTCGGGTATTGCATACTACTTTAAAACGCTACAATTAGTTAAACCCCAGTGTTTACACAATAGATGATTGCCCTTCAAAACGAAAGAGGCACACATTCCAGTGACTTTGTTGATACACTAGAGAGGTTTCATGCATTAATGCCATTCTTGAGGACAAACACATACACGCAGACGCTAGTACGTGTACTTGAGTAAGTGCAGTGTCCCCCAAAACGCTAGTTCATCTATTAAATTTGACCTTTTGACTTTCTGTGCAAGCTCCCTATAGTGGTTGGCATGCATAAAAAGCGCACACATACCCTCGCTGTCAGCACACAGTGCAGGACAGTGGTCATGTCTGCGAGTGTGATACCACTTATGATGTCATAGTCTGGTATATCCGAAAATGCATGACAATGGACCCTACAAAGCCAAAAATCTTGTCCACTGAAAAAGCACCAAAAAACTAACCAAAATTGTACATGATTGCATTGCATTGTACATGATTAACTTGATAGCTTTTTTGAGTGAGTTTTTATTTTCTCTTTTGCAATAATACAGGTATGTGCAACATCTCCTGAAAGACACTTTGTTACCACAGGTCTCAGTAAAAGAGAGCAGGTAATTAAAGTAGGCACCAGCCTAAGTGTAACTTTTCCAATATTTCTGTATTCTTTATATTTGTTATTTTATCTCTATGCTTTTTCATGTTTAGTGCATTTAAAGGTGTCTTTTAAGGGACAACAGTTAGACTGTTGTCTGTTATCCCTGCACTCATGTTAATTTAATTTTCATTCTAGTGGTATGTTTTAACACATCTTAAATGCACAGTGATCAAATCAGAAACTTTATATTGAGTGTAGAAGGGACCATTTAATTGCATTGAGCCTGGCAACCAGCCGATAATTCTGAAAGGAGACATGCTAGGTTGCATGACAGTAATATTCAAGCCTTTTTATGATGTGAATTGGAAATTTTACTCTCAGCTGTGTAAAAGACTATATGCACTGATGTCATGTTTGGGGTTAAAACAATGAGCATGTGGCTGCATGTATAGCAGAACTACAGTGTTTATGTACAGCTTATTTAATTCTGTGGCACAAAATTGGATTCGTCCTGCATGTGTAGCAGTCTCTAAGCATACGTGATTGTTCAGTCGACAAATCAGCTGCCTGCTTATGTTGTTGATATGTTTTTCCCAAAAGGAAGGAGTGCTTTTGGCTCTGTGACACCATGTGCATTTATTGGTTTTCAGTGTTTGTGTCCCACTGTGGGTTAGGGGCAACAGAATACTCACAATATTCTGTGCCTGTTGGTAAGAGGGTTACTAAAGAATTTGAAGGATGCTATGCTGCTACCACTGTAAAAGCACAACAAAACATGCATGTGTTGGTGTCAAAGGAGAGTGGGGGTCCTCTTACCTAAGTATGAACTGGTGCTTACTCTGATGGGTTAGTTAGTTAAATGGAGTTTTACGGCCCAGTTTCCAACCCAACTCTGATGGGATTCAATGGTAAGTGAATGTAATGAAGTACTGCTTAAGCATTGTAGCTGTATTTGCAAGTAAATTGTGATAAGCTGTGAGGTTTTGAAGATGTGTTTTGAGACTATGAACTTTTGGGACTTCTGAATTCAGTTTAATGATCCAAGAGGTATTGGCAGGTCTGATTTCTGGCAGACAAAATATTAAAGGTATATCACACCCAGCTAACATGCCTCATAATTTAATATGTTGGGTCACTAGTTTTGATGAGAGATTCTCTGTTTTCTAGTGTCCTTCATATGTTCTCATATCAATGTTTGCATCAACTTTTAAGAACTATTTAAAGCATATGAGAAATAAATTTGAATTGAATTTGTATATAATAATTTTGAAATATTTAAATGAAAAGAGTTTAGGGCCAGTTTCAGTACAGTTCTATACCTTCAGAAATTGTCTCTATAGATGTATGTTGAAGACCAGTTCTTCAAGTTTGAGAAATCAGAAATGTCTCTTTGTGGAGTTCCACTGAAGAATATGTGAGTTTCCTGTTATCGACAAATACCTCTGTCATGATACTATATAGGGGCCATGAGAGATATGCTTCATCATCTGCAGCTCTCTCTGTCAATCCGCAGTTTTTATCTCTAGTTAATCTCTTGAGCAAACAAGCATTTACTGCACTTGCATGGAACTGCACTGTTACAGTGAGTGATTGGGTTAGTGCAGAGATGGAATATGGTGCAGCATTCCAGTAATCGGGATTCTAATAGCATGGTGCTGAATTGTAAGCAAAAAAAAATATATATCTAAAAAATCAAGAAAAAACTTGAAAAAATGAAAGTAACAATCTTGTTTCCTAAACACTAAAAGTTATTGGATCATGGAGTTTATCTCTTTCTTTTCAAAGGATCTAGTAAAAAGGCTAGAACAGTTAACACTACTTCATCTGTTTTTCTCTTCCCTGAGGGAACAGAAAAACAGGTGAAGTAGTCTTGAATTCCACTACACACATTATCACCAGTGCAGGTATGTGTGTCACAGTTTTTCTTTGTATTACTTATTCTATCAGTGAATATGTTTACTCTTTACAGTTATGCACTTATCAATTGTAACCACCCCCCCCCCCCATACCTGGGCATAGCGGGGACTTTGGCCGGGATGTGATTTACAGAAATGTAACAAGCGTGTTTCCTTCCCGGCTACATCCGAATAAAGTCCCGGTAGAGGGAGGCATCATTTAACTGCACATCCCGACTAACTTTGCAATTTACCCAGGTATTCTCCATGCAAATGCCGGGATAAACATCCCGGCCCATTTTTTACGATGCACATCCCCGCTAAAAGTCCCATCACTTTCCCGGCATAGCGGGGACAAACTACACCGCACATCCCTGGCAAAAGTGTTGCAACAGCCCTGCTATGGCCCGGGTACGGGGGGGGGGGGCGTGGTTACAATTGACAAGTGCATTACTTCCTTCTATCTTGTGATAGAAATATAGCCAAATTTCTTTCTTCCATGGCTGCATAGGTACATATGAGCCATTGCCTTTGCATTTTCATGTGATCTTCTAAGGTATAACTATGCTCATTGTGTAATGCTTTCGCATGCACAAGACCCAGGATTGATCAATTTTGGGGGTGTTGAGGGAGTTAATTGTGACTCAAGTTTGTCTTTCAGTGAGATTGAATTTACAGTCTAACATAATGAATGTTGGGCATAACTTTAGGCAAGGAAGCCTAACCTGCATAAAGATTTACTTGGGAACATTTAGCAACTTTGTTATGCAGGCCAATCAAACAAGTTATCAGTGGATACTACGAAGGTTGCCATATCTCAAGCAAATTTTGGGCTGGTTATATTGCATCTCTGCCAAATTCATTTCAATGCATTTGCTATTTACTCAAAATCCTATTTTCGGTTTGCTATGTGGTTCTGTATTTTGGCTTGAATAGGTTGTCAGCTCTGGACAATTAATTGCAGTATGATTGTTCAGAAGCATGCTTTAAAGTGTGTTCACATGGTTGTTCTAAACGTCTTAATGGCTTGTTTCTTATTCTTCAAATTCCTGTGAAGCATACTGTAATGGGTAATGGTCAAGTAACTAGGTAGATTATGCTATAAATCCCATGATAAAACTCTCATTTGCCTGGTCATTTAAGACTATTGAAATGCCAACAATAAAGGTTTTCTTGTATTTTGCACAGATTTTGCTAGGTTACATGGCATATACTCTGATTTTCGTATTACAACCTCTTTATGAACTAGGACCTCAACCTTTGCTTGATTGGAATTAATGGCATTTTTAATTTTTGGAAATCATAATTTTATGATTAATTTGTGTTTTTAGATTTGGAAAAACCCTGTTCAAAAACACTCAAGTTCATAATAGGAGTTGCTGCCAGATTGTGGGTAATGACATTCACATGTGAGTATATGCATAATTGGCCAATACAATTTTTCATGGTGAAGTTAGATGGGGTTAAAAGACACACCAACACGAATAGTGAAATCAGTATTGCATGGTGTCTTTTTTTTGCAAAGAGGCTAACTTTTCCCACTTGACATGGATTTGCAACATTCACCCAATTAAAAAGGACCGCGTATTTGGTCTAATGATAGAACATTCGCCTCTCACGCGAAAGGCCGGGGTTGCATTCCCAGGTCGAGTCATACCAATGACTCTAAAAATGAAACCTACTGCTGCTGTGCGTGATGCTCCGCATAAGCAATGGAGTAGGGAAGACAAGCCAGTGAGCCACAACTAGAAAAAAGGCTGTGGCCGGCTCGACTTGAACCAATAGGTTGGAAACTGGGTTGTAAAACTCTAACTAATCACCCATTTGAATAATGTTCAGTGCATATTTACATCAACTTATTTTTCATATGATCAGAAGTAGCTTCTTGTTGGTAGCTTTAGGTACAATGCCACACATTGCTTGAATAACTATTGCATCAAACATACATCTAAGGTTTTATTGAATTTGCAACCAGTGTTAAGCATGTTGAGGGTAGATGTATCAAATGCAATGAATGCAGCCTACAGTGTAGTCATAGAGTACCATGTGTAAATTTACTTCTTTTGGAGGTATATGTCAAGCGTGATTGTGGCCATGGTCTTCCAGAGAGGCAATGATTGTCTTGAAAGTGTTACTGAAAACTACTGTAGCAAATAAAACACTTAATTACCAAATTCAAGAATATTCACATTCACAGTGAAATAAAATGTTGTCTTTTGTATTTAGGTGTTTACTCTGATGTGCTTCATTGAAAGAATAGTCTAGGATGGCTTTACAACCACGGTAGACCTGTAAAATATTCTAAAAATGCTATCTTAAGAAATTCCAAGACTTACAGGTTGATAAGGAGAAGGTATCAACAAATTTACGGCAAGGGTTCTTAGCTCAAAGCGTTCAAGCCTGCCTTATTAATAATTCATCATAACAGTTTCATGACGTAGAACTCTCACTTTCTGTTTACAGAAGTCCACAGTACACGTATATGAGGCTGTTTTTTGGTTTCGATGATAAGATAAACTTATGCATTCATTTTTCTGACACGTCACTCGTTAACACGATATCTCAAGAAGGGAAAGTTGGGCTGTTCTCAACCTTGGTACATAGATAGCAAGAGAAAGAACCCTATTGTTTTTGGTGGGGGTCATAGTAAGATTGAACCCTATGATGCTTGGTGGAGATTAAAGGTCATCTTGAGTCACCAGAGGCTAAACTCAGACAAACTAGTTAAGGCAATATTTTGAAACGGGAAGGTTAGATCAGTGTCATACTTAGTAATTAGATGCGTGGTAGCTTTAAATCATCAAATATGAACACCAAACTATATTCTGGTTCCAAAAGGTGTCACAACCTTTATTGGGAACTTCATATACACATGTTATGCATGTGGTCATTGCAGATTATGTCAAAGATGATTAAAAAACATTTTTCCACTTTTTATTTTACTCAAGAGTACCATATCACATCCTTACTTATATGTAAAGCTAAGACATTAAGTAGCCTATCAGTTATTATTGAGACTCGGAACAAAAGCCCCCTGATAAAAAATTGCTTGCAATATTGAACCTACAACTTATAGCAACAATGCAGTAATAGCTTCAAGTCGTGACATCAGTTCATGATGCCTAGCACAATGCAGTATAGCATTATATTTGTTTGATTGTAGGAATTAAACCTGTGCTCATTCTAGGTATAGCATGGCAAGAAACAATATACCTTACATAAACATACCCTTATTCATTTTTGTTAGGGGTTGAGGCATCCCTTAAAAATGGTAGGTTACTCCCAGAAGATCCATATGAAGTACAAGCTGATGATACACTAGGGCATCATGGTGGTCCAAAAAAGTCAAGAACATGGAAAGAACCACTTCTAAAGGGCTATTTTTTCAAACTTTTGGGGCATTCTGCCAAAATTACCAAAGGTAAGTAGGCCTATTTTACTCTATGTAGGAAACGAATTTCATTTACAGTAATTACTTTTCATGACTGAAAATTCAGTTGTATATTGATTCTTTTAAAGAGGGACAGAACGCTGTGTTCTTCTTTCATTCCATGTTCTGTAAGTCCATCTTTGCAAATTGCAGTCTATGATTTTAAGTTACATAGGGTGAAATAATTAATATTTGAGGGCAGGAGATGCCTAGCTGTCGATGTGGCTGAATAAAGTCTTAAAAGGAGGGCCTTAGCAAAAATTTAATATACGAAGTGAATTCATATATTTCATATTTGAAAGAGGAACTACATAACCACAGTTTTGTGAAACTCCATCCAAATTGGACACGCATTTCTTGAGATATCAGTAACTGAAATTACTGCATTTGCCACTAAAAGTAGCGTGTGGACAGCAGAGGATATATCACTTCCTCACATTGACAAGAAATCATTTTTTTTTCCTTCGTTCAGTGTGTTTTGTTGACCTTGAAGTTAATAAGGATGTGATTCTCCAAGAGGAATGTAAAGTTTTTATTTTTTCCATGCTTTTAATGAACCAGCCTCTCATAAGATGGGAGTTTTGTAGAGAAAATTGGTATTAAAGTTTAAGGATTATAACATCATATGTTCTTGCTTCCATCAAGTTCACTGTGTGTTCATATTCTGGTATCTTCAGAACCACACATCCCATTTTAATAGAAATTTAACCAGATTGCTAAGAATAAGTAAATTGCCTAAATATCAAAGCTTGATTTGTGCTAAGTCCCTTCTTTTAACCTGTATCCAGCCATTCACTAGAGAATGGTATTAAGGGGACAAAAGCTTGCTCTAAAGCCCCTGTAAGGTGCAATTTGAAGGGTTCAAAAGGCCATTCATTTAAATGCAAGTTCAAATGTTGCTGCAAAAGTGTTCTCTATTTAAGTATTAAGAAACCAAGGTATTGACAATTTCTTGATTACTGGAAATGAAAAGGGGGGGGGGGGGTTACTTACTCCTTCTGGAAAGAAACCCTGCTTGATTATTAAATATAGTAGTTTTGCCAGGAATGTAGGTAATGTTGTTGAGGATATAGTGAGGTCATTTATGAAACTTGTACTGGTAAATCGTCATACAAAATTGCACAGTGGTTTCACAATGCTGTTTTGGGGGGGCAGCCTTAACAAAATATAAAAAAGTGATGTATTTCAAATTAACACTCTGTGACCTCCACATGTGAAAAAAAACCATCTGACAGGGCTTAATGCAGTGCCTTTCATATCCAGCTAGCACTTGTGAAACTTTCATTGACTAAACTGTACTGTTTGCATGCTCTCTGTCCGGAATTTTACTGCTCCGCAGCCCTGTGGCTGTGCATCTCTTACACTGAGAACCGAAGGGGCGAAGTCCAAGGGGTACAGTAGCTGATCAGTCAGGGAGCTGATTTTAGATAATTGCATAGACCAGCACTGCCAACCTAACGAATTAGGAATCCAAACCCACAGTACATCAATGATGGATTATGTGTTATGTTGTATTTAGGCACACATTAAAAGAATAGTCCAAAAGCTTATGAAAACTATTTCAGGATGTCGAAAATATTGTAAAACAACGTTCTCCAGCAGCATTAGGGTCAAAATGTTTTGACCTCGGAGAAAACTAAAAGAAAACTTTGAATTATTTCTGAGTTGGTCGATGAGGCCATTACGTCATGGATTCACTTTCTCTGAGTGATCAATTCTAGCCAGATTGGCAATTACTCATACCGCAGAGTGCACTGTGCTTTCGAAACGTTAGGCTAGGCCTAAGCTAAACAATAACGTTAGCCTTTGTGCGGGGTTGCTGTCATTACAAACAGACAAATGAAGTGTGATGTAGCATATTTTTAATGTTTCTTTTGCACTTTCATGAGCCGAATACCTCACAGCACAACTAGATTATATTGTGATAGCAGTGCATTTTCGTAAACGAAGATAGTTGAAACAGCGTATGCTTTTACCTTTAGTACGTTCTTACTAGTGTATACAGTAGATCTAACTTAGGCCTACTGTACCCCCACATACAGTTACGTTTGAAGGAACTCACAAAAGTGATCCCCACAAACAACATGGATATTGCTGTAATTTGTCTGTGGCCAAAAAATGAAGCCATGCCCTGTATCTTGCTGGTTCCTTATGTGGATGTGGCATTGTAAAGAACTCCTTTCAGGCATTTTGAAGGGTAATTCAAAACTTCGTTAGCTTGCAGATACAACCTGCAGCTTGGGAGAGGACACCACCTTACTTCATTTTCTATTTTGGGCACATTGTGTACCGTAAAGCTTGGAGTAATAATAGACTCGAAGCCGTAAAGTATGTATGGGTAACTGTTAGTGGCGATTGAGGTGCCACTTTCCCATAACAGCAAATGATTTCCAATCAATGAATCTACACTTGCGCTGCTGAACTCAAATACGAATATGACATAAGGTAACTTCCCCTCCGTAGCCCCATGTGGCACCAGGCATGTTTCCAATGCTATTGCAGCACACACATGGAATGCTATACAAACGTCTGTGAACATAGTTTACAAACCAAAGTGAATCCATGACGTCAGAGAAAAGGCCCCATAAATATTAATGAGGCAGACTCGTTTGTTTTGAAGTACAAAATTGGCGACGTTTTTCGCCTTTTTTCAAGTCTGCAAGGCCGATTTTCCTTCAGAAAAAAAAATGGAGCTTAATGGATGAGTTCTTTCAAACATGCTGTGCCCCTGCCAAGTTGCTTTGGACTATTCTTTTAAATTGAGCTAGAAAATGGAATAAAGCTGTACAAGTCAATTGTAACCTGGCCTAAAGAATTTTGGGACTGTTTTGGTGGTAATTCTTTCTCATTGATGCATAATAGTGATACAGTGCTACGGTGTAGCTGATATCGATACAGTGCCACAAACTCGTATCATACAATGATATGCTGTGACCGTTCAAAGCATTTGAAGCATTTGAAGCATTTGAAAATCATTAATGGCCACTTTCAAATGATAATTTTGGGAAGTTTGCAAATTGAATAAAAATGATCAATTTATTTTGTGTCAAAGTGAAACCTTTATTTGAAAGAAGCAAAACAAAACTCTTAGCAAAAACCCTTGCAATGACCGTTACAAACAAAAGTCTTAAGTTCTGTATCATGTAGTCATGCAACAGGTTTTATCTGGTATTTCCGTCGAGTATGTGACTGGTAATAGGCAGTAATTACCTGGTTCTGATTTTAGGAACCAGTGAAAACACTAATACTTTTTGCTGTAGTCAGGCAAGGAATTCATGCGATGTTGATGTTGTGTGTGTGTATGTGTGTGTGTATATGTTCATGGTGCTTCTAAACATGCTATCTCAAGAAAGGAATGACTGATGCTTTTCATTTTTGGTATATCAATTTTTCATGTTGAGAGTGGGAACTCTATAATGTTTTTGGTGGAGGTCAAAGGTCATTTGAGGTCACTGGAGCTAAATCTGACAAAACCTCAAAAATGGCTTTTACCAAGATATATTGCAGGATAACGTTAACTAATACTTTTCATATTTGGTGTGTAGATTTACTATATAGGAGAAGACCCTTGTGATTTTGGCTGAGGAAAGGTCATCTGGGGGTCACATTGGGCCAAACCCTACTGGAAAAGTTAGTACGAAACTGATCCGAAACATATCTGAAAATGCTCTGTCAGACTACCAAGTAGTCTGCCACTTATTTCAGATATAATATCAGATGATTTCCTGACGAATGCCAGATCTACAGAAATACCAGACAAAAAACCAGACTAGTGACAGGGGAAGTTAAATACATTCTTGTCTGGAACTAGTCTGATTCTCATCTTAGAATTGGAAAAGTGTATACAGCATTAAAAATGACTATCTCTGATCTGTATCTCATATGAAACTAGTCTGATTCTTATTACAGACCTAACTAAGAGAATATTTGTGTTGAAAAGGTTCCTGCACTACAAAAAAAAATTCTATCTCTGATCTGATCTAGCTTCAGATGTAACGTAGGTTTATTTTAAGTTCAGCCCTCACTTTAACCAGTTAATTGTGTTTGACAGGTATATCTGTCATGGCAGAACTGCAGAGTACTGCATATTACAGATACATCCGTCTTGTGATATATATGTAATGAACTAAGGTATAGGATGGGTATATATAGCGTGTAGAACATAGAAGTATTCTTGCTTTGTGCAGACAGTTTACAATACCACACAGTGAAGGACTACATGGGCTGTTTTCTCTCTGATATCAACACTACAGTGGCTGTGTCTACACGGAAAAAGCGATTGTCTTGGGAAGCTTTGAGGAGAGTTTGCATTGTTTATTTAATTCCTATATGGAGTTGCGAAAAAGAAATTTCTGTGAAAGCTAATCCCGCAGTGAGATGAAAGTTACAATATTTTATTACTACAGTTCACTTGTTACTGAAGATTTATATCCTAATCAAACAATATGGGTGGATAGATTGCAGACGTGACCTTTTTAATTATTTTTAACGATGAAATTCCCCACGCGCCCCCCTAAAGGAGTATTTTCTCTTTGTTAGGATTGGTTGAGAGCTACACTTTATTTGTAAAGAAATGATCACCATTACATACATAATATTTTAATGTGCCTTTATGATGCACCAATAAAAATGAGACAGGTGGCTATCAATTCCTGGGAGGAAATTCCACAGTAAATCAGAGGGCATGTGTGTGAGTGGTGATTTGGCAAGTGAATGGCCAGTCCCTTTAACCATAATCATCTACAATTGCTTTAAGTGACTATATATGCCAAATAAACTCAAAAGTTTAGACAGTTAATTGTTATCTTTACCAGTTTTTTTCTTATTTATACAACACAAGTTGTACCCTTGATCTGTGTTTCCTCTAAGCTGCTATGACGCAATTTTGATACAATTAATTCCCAATTTGACGCGCTGATGTTGGGGAAAAAATAAAAAATGGTTTCATGGGCACAATGGTTAATGCCTGGAGGATCTGCATTATGCAATGAGTCAAATTGCCTCTATTGCACATTTTGACTCATTAGACAACTTCTTAGAGGAAACACTGCTCTTGATGAAGGCCTACGCAACAAAAAACCCATGCGAACGTTGTAAATTTTAGAGTTGTTTTCCCCTAACACTATTGTTTTGAGTCAAATTAATGCATTTTAAACGTTGTTTGGTCCCTTTTGCTATGAGAACTTTCCGTAATATGTCCAATGCATCAGCAAAGGCACAATACTACACATTGCATCAAAAACACAGTCTGTGGTATATATAGCTATATTATGAATTCAACTTTGATTCTTTTGACTGGAGGATCTGACATTAGAAGGACGAGTCCTTTGAAGAAAATTTCAGATCACTTATCTTGCCCAAAACCACAATCCAAACAATAGTCCCTTGCAAACCCCTACTTTCTCCCACAAATGGAAGATTTTATTACCTTAGCCAGCAGAGCAATAACTTCCACATCACATGGTCAGATGAAGGAGTTCCATGAATGGTGCTCAGTCAGTTTTCAAACTTAAGAAATTTTATATTTTATACCACAAAACTGTCGTCAGCTACCTGCAGGTGGTAAATGATCCTTCCCAGGGTCCCTGACAAAATCATTGAGTAAGTCGGGTATCTAGTCACTCAAATCTCAAAGGAAACGTCCACCTCATGAACCAGCACACCATGCTGATGCAGGGTAAAGAGATTGAGATATTGTGTGCTTTAAACGTAGGTAACTACATTTCTTTGCATGTAACTTTATCCCTGCAAATCTTCTGCAAATAAACCAAGGTCATGGAACTGTCAAAGTTAAACACAAAGGAGGTTCTTCTTTTCTGAGACAACTGTATTGTTAATTGCACAAAAGGCAAAACAGAACAGCAGATAAACTGTCTGCCTGAGGTGTGAGAGGATGTTAACTGTTTGCTGTGCTCAGTCAAGTGGAAATACCTGCCATGTCTGTTACCTCGGTTCTAATGGGAAGAAATTCATCATGCAGATTAGCCTGTCGGTAAAGTGAGCGTTCTCAGATTGCAAACCAGAAATTGAAGGCAATAATGAACAAGACGTGATTGGTGAAGCCTGGGTAAGTATAGGCTTTGAGCACATGCTTAGAACCCTAACAATTTGGGTCAGGTGGATAAGCGAAAATTACAGTTCAGTTGAATTAGCGGAACTAGCCTATATGTACAATAAATGCAAAGTGCACTCGCTAGCTGCTGCAAGTCCATACTCTATGCATTTCTGCAGGTGGAACGAACTAAGATTGAATGCTGCTCAGTTTTTTGACCTTTGGTAATCAAGGATAATTCATCAGTGATACTGCGAGCCCTGTAAATGTGACATGCTCAACAACACTCATTTTTCAAACAGATATTTCTAGACTTGCGGTAAATTACAATATTGCTGCAATTTCATTGCAGTATATGTAGGGTCTATACTTTGTACAGCTGGTTCGAAGACCACATCCTCTTTGTGAATTTTCAGGCCCCACTGCCCCAATATCTTTTACGTTATTTATTGAGTCATGGCCACTTCAAATATAATGCATATCAAACAGGATGGAACAACAAAGTTTTTTTTTAGAACTGCTGGAATCTACATATAGCCACTCTCTACCTCCTACTGACCACTGTAATCCCCAATATCCTGCAACTATAACCCTGGTAAAACTACTATCACAGCATGGAGGGCCCACTTACACCTCTTACTGAGGTGTGGGAGCACCCTCTATCGTCCTCTCCCTTTTTAACATTGGATGACTTCCGGCCCAACTTTTGCACTGGTTTTTTCCTCCTGTGACTTTTTCGTTATTGTGGAGTGAGGGATGGTTCTTTCAGGACTTTAAGGCTGTCATCTT
Organism: Holothuria leucospilota; assembly: GCA_029531755.1. Classification (NCBI taxonomy): domain Eukaryota; kingdom Metazoa; phylum Echinodermata; class Holothuroidea; order Aspidochirotida; family Holothuriidae; genus Holothuria; species Holothuria leucospilota. Next base: position 181,314 of record JAIZAY010000032.1, read on the forward strand.
TTCCATCGCTTACGGAGCTTTTACGATGAGTATTATTTTCCTTTGGGGTGTTTTCTTGGGATCCTTTAGTTTTCCTGCCCTTTGTTTTTGTCCTCTGGTGGTCTCCCCTTTAGTTTGTACAGGTACCTTTTCCACGAATTTCGTCGGATCTGCCCATGGTCCTCCTTTGGGAATAATTGAGAACTGCTAGATTTCACTACTATATGACCAGAAAGAAGATAATATAAAGTTAAATAGTGTAACTATCTTGATTTCATTTCATTATTTGACGATAAAAATGCGTAAGAATGTCACAGCTTAAAGGGCAATACAATGCGCATAATACAGGGATGCACGTTGTCATTGAATGATTGCTTACCGTCAAATTAAAAATTTTTAAATTTCTGTTAGATTCATTGAGCAGACTCTTAAAATTGAAATATACTGTGTATTGAATTAAATTTGTCACATCAATCATATTCCACCAGATCTGGAGTATCGGATATGTATGAAACATGTGGTACATCTGAAAAATCCATATAAACACCTAAGGATTCAATCTGGCTAATAGGGACAAAATGTTCTCTACTGAGTGTATTGGAAACAACGACGAGATGACTTAATCTTGCGTCTGATACACTGTCATGAAGAACAGAGGCTTGTTGATATGGCAGCCGTGAAATTCTAGCTAGATACTGAGCCTTACAATTATAATCACAATCCTTACCCAAATCACAAGCACAACATTTAACATAGGATTCTATTTGCCCAACTAACCTATTAGACTGAACATGGTAAAACACAGTGTAACTATTCCTTTTGATAGATGAGCTATACTCCTTGCTGTGTATTACAGATCCATATAGTGAAAGTCTGAAAAACATGAAACACTTACTTGGGATATAACCCAATTCTGTACATATATTATTCATCACAGACAATGTTGGTGATACCAATTTAATAGAACCGAGGACATGGACATTTTTGCTAATCTCAACACCGTTAGGTAAAGAGTAACTATGTGAAATGTGTTTCATGTAATCCTGAACTTGAACATTTTTGCTACTAGTAACTCTAAATTTGGAAAGTATTCTTGGCATATTTATAATCATCTGCAACTTGGAACGGATTTGCAGTTCAGGATTTTTCGCCCCGTGAAACCACTTGAGTAATTGTCCATTGTGATCTTCAAACTTAAAACACGAATACACCCAGAGAGGGCCATGATTTGTCACACAAGTAGCTAAGTGCAAAAGCAGATGCAAGTTGGCACTCATGTGTTTCTCACCATAAAGCACCTGAAACATGAAACAATACTGTTTAAGAAGATTACCACACTTTTCAATGTCATCAAGAGAAACAGAATCCATGCTTAATGTATAGATGGACTCAACTAGAAGGCAGTAGTGATCAAAGTATGCCGGATTCATGATGCCATAAAAAACTTGCACAGGACAGAAAAGCAGCCAGGCTCTCCATTCACTGGCTTTCCAGAACTTGCGGTGTTCCGTAATTGACCGTGGGGTACGAGTTACAAAACTTGGAGGTTTTATTTGTGCTAATCTATCCTCCACTTTACTGACTAACTTGTACAAAGAAAATCTTCCTTTGAAAATTCTGAGTCGAACCACAATCGAAGCAACTTCCTTACAATGCCTAAGAACACGCAGTGCATGTAGTCAACTGCCATTCCATTTATGATATTGAAGTGAGGCACGTAAATTAACCATGAATGCCCTTTAATACCTCTGATATTTTTATTTTGCTCTGCAGCTAAATGACCATCTAAACAAAAGCCTTCATGTGTTCGTTCCTCAAATCCGTTTATGTTGTCGTATGTATAAACCCAGGTTTGTCCCCTACCAGTTGCCACAGATTGTCCTTCTTGAAGGCAGTATGCACATCCAAAATGACCGTTGAATTGGACCATGTTAATCAGTAGGCTTCTTGCAGGCAAATCACAATTAGCACACAAAAGGAATCCCCACACTGATACGTCTTTTCCATCAGCTAATTTAACAGATACCATTATCTAATGCTTTCAGTTCCTCATATACTGGTTTAAAAAATATATCAAACCACGGTTTGGACTTTCCGTAACAAATACCTGCGAACAACATGTATTCCTTTTGCATGCGGACTTTGTATGGTAGTTCATTTATCACGAAATAGATGGGCCAAATACTAAATTTTGACGATTGAAACAATGGTACACCATCAGCATACATCGTTAGTGAGAAATTATTCTCATTGGTTAGGATTCCATTCAATCCAAAATGTTTGCTATAAACTGACCCATCATAAATGTCCTCTAAGTTTTCTTTACACCGTTTCTTTCGAATAAATCTATTTTGCAGTTTTGCATGGAAGTCTTCTTGTGAGAAAAAATCCATAACTTGCTAAATCAATGGGCATTGTATGAAAAACGAACTATTTCCCTCAGTATCATGTTTGCATACTGGACAGTTTTCCTGGTTAGATTCTGGCAAGTAATTACTACAGAAAGTGCAAAACTTATGAAATTTCAGTGGAGATTTTGTTCCAGCAAAGAATTTCTTAAACTGATAAACAGATGTTGTAAGCAAGTTAGGCGTCAGACAATGGAGAGAAATTAAGATGAGGAGATCAGCGATACATTCACCTGATAGAGCATGCCTGATACTAAACATAAATAGAAGACAAACACTTTCAGCCACTGTGAGTGTTGATCCTGAATAAATAGACTCCCACAGATTGTCCATATTCAGATTCCCCTCTGGACCTGTGTCATCTTCCGGCCATTGGTCATTGCAGTCGTACCATTCATCATCACTTTCATCATAAGCTTGGTATCCATCATCACCGTGGCTACAGTTTCTTTCATCAATGGCTTCCTCATCCATATCTTTGCCTGATTTCCTTTCGTTAAATATGTCTGAACAAGAACAAATTGAAGGAATTTAAATTTCATAATTCATTCACATTAAAACAATATTTTTATTAAAGGGAAAATCCTCTCATCCCAGAAAGTTGCAAGTCTCCCAACTTTGCTAGTCCTCGCTCCACTCACAATTGTCTGTGGCTTCTCTTTGTGTAGTCAAAATCACAGTTCATTGTTGAAGGCCACATCCTGGTGAGTATACAAGACCCTATTGTGTAATTAAAGCACTCTCAATATTGTGTAATGTGAGCTGCTCTGCATTTTTTGAATTTTGAAACACAGATGTCAGTCAAGGAGTAATCACTAAATGTGACTTTTAGTATCCCCTTTGTAAAACTCATACTTGGGGTGAGAGAATTTCCTCTTTAAAGGATAAGGCTGGACTAAAAAAGAAAGTGAAGTTTGTTGGTATAAATAACCATGTTAAAACATGGTCTAAAATGGAGTAGCACGAATGAGTACATTGATCTGCTTACTGTTGATCAGAGGTTCAGTCATACCTGGTAATATCAATCAACTTCCACTGCTTTATTGCAGTCAGATAACCTTGTTTTATCCCCAATAATCTGAGGCTACTCCATTTTACTTGGGGGTGTGCTGTTTTGATGTGGATAGTTACCAACAAAATTCTTTTTTTTTTAGTTTTTCAATCAAAATCTTGTGTACAAATGAACAAGATAATACACATGGACATATGCATTAGAACAGGATAATGTCCTCTCAGGGTTGATGCTATCAAATTGTGCATAATCCTGTTCTAATATGGTCTATCATTGTTTATCCAATTGCCTTTTACATACGAAACAAAAAAAAAAACTGAATTGGGAAAACTTAAAAAAAAATATAATATGGAAAGTGGAAATCTTCTGCAATTTGCCTTTTTTTTTGTCATTGGAGTCACAACTCCTGGTCATGTCAAGTCCACTAACATCCAATTTACCTATCAAGGTTTAACATGCATTGATGCTTGGTGCCCTATGTTGACCCCAAATGACCTTGTAGACCTACCAAAATCAACAGGGCTCATCTACTTGCTAAGGTGGACTAACCAAGTATGACAACCATCCATATTAGGATTGCTGAGAAAAAGCCTGATTCAAAGTTTTTTATTGTTTCACCTTTCTGAACAAAATTGACCTTTGACCTGAACTAAAGTCTGTGGGGTCCTTCTAATCAATATATTGCTAACCAACCTGCTATGCATGACAACCTTTCAACTTGGCTCTGGTCAGACAGCTTGATTACAATCAAGGCATTACTGTATATGTACACAGGCGCTGTCACGGTGGGGGGGGGGGTGTCAAAATATTCGGATGTAAAAAATAAAATTACTTGAGAATGCTTTAAAGCCATATTTTTATGTAGGGGAAGGGGTGAGGTGAAAATAAACGGAAAATTCCAATTCAAACAAGCCGGAAAATTTAATTTCCAGGGATTTGAGAGGTGTTTTAGGCCAACATTTTTGGCGCTCTCCTATCATTGTCTTGGTCTACAACTCTCAGTTTAACTTGAGTCCAATCGTAGGTTCACCACTGTCTATGAAGCTCATTTCGGGATAAGTTTCCTGACTTGTGCCTTAATAGTCTCAATGGAGTTATAGTCTTGTTCTCCAAATAATCTGTGCACAGGCAGCAGGGCCCGGTGGTAAATCCCACGCTGGGAGGAAAAACTAAGCTTATCTGACCTAACTGTGCAGGAGTGCCCTACCATTCAATTGGGGTCTTTCGGTAGATTGCACGCTGATCCTCAGTTCGTCCCCTTTCTGGCAAAGTGACGAATGTTGAAAAAGTGAGTTTTGAGAAATCGAGGTGTAAAGTTTTTACGAATTTCAAAACAAGGTTTCCATAATAAAACAATGCTTTTGCTATAGTATTTCTATTTTAAATGATAAAAAACAAATAAATGAGTGATTTTATTCAAGTTTGCACAATGATACTAACGTTATTTTTTTTTTCAAAATAGTCTACAAAGTCATTCGTCACTACGCCAAATGGAAAAGTATCTGACATCTTGACTTTTGCTGGATTCGTCACACATTCGTCACTACGCCAAAAGTATACCTGTCAGTTACGTTGGAGTTTCAGGTGATTCGTCACACATTCGCCGGTTTGCTACATCATCTTAAGATTGATATCGGGGTTCTTATATCAATATTCGTCAATTGTTCAAAATGGGAATCGTTACTCAAATACCGTAAACTGCATTTCGATTTATCAGGGATTGTTTCCAGTAACGTTCAAGTTGGTAAGGTCGGTGGCGTTTATCAGAACAAACTCTGACACCAAGAGAAAAGAATTATATCTGTGACATGTCTATATAAATAATTTAACGCTGAAGAAAGAGTGTTCCAGTGTCCTATGATGTGTTACCTGTTACGGTAATCTTTGATTATGGTACGGTAATCTGTATATTACTGATACTTCATGGGCGTACAAGTCGAGGGACAGGGGCGGAAACTCGCCCGCCCCGGAACCAACAAAAGTCGGGTTTCAGGTCCAAAGATGTTACTTTAAGGACAAAATTTTCGGCAATAACTGTTTGCCAAGCATGGAAATTGCCGTGTAAACACCTTCCTTCCTCTTGTTGAACAACGTATACTTTCATAAGTATAAAAATAGTCTCCCGTTTGTTCAAAGTTCGGGAGGTAAAGGAACATCTACACATTTGAGTAAGACTTTGGTCTCAGCGTCTCTTTGAGTGAGGAAAAGGTTAGCCGATCTGCAGTGTGTGCGAGAAAACGTAACAAAGGGGGTGTCATACCTTCGAGTGGGGTGGGGAGAGAACCAAAAGATTGTAGTGTGACCAACATTTTATATAGGTCTGGTAGAAAGATTTTAAACTTACGGGGTAATTACTGAAGTTTGTTCACTCTACAGTGCAAAGCAAGGCGCCTGTGTTAATAGCTCTTTATGGAACCGTGCGGTACCATTCTGTGCATGCCACGCTCACTAAATTATTCTTCGTTCTCGAGGTAAAGTCGCCAAGCGATGTCATGATGAACGAGGAATCATTTAATCAACTTAAGACCTCCTAGGGGTTACAAAATATACATAATAATACGGCAGGCCGATAAATCGGCAACATGCTGATTGAAATAAAAATTTAACGGTGTTCATTTTTTTTTTTAAATTTCAAATTTATTAAATCAATAACAATCGCCTAACACATGTCTTAATTAAAACATCATATAAGGTTTGTGAAATCCACCGTCCATGAACTCTTTCATTTATATGCAAACATCAAGTGTTACCACTGGACTTGCAGAATGCTACTAGATTGTCAACACTTTGCAAACAAAATGCAAACAAAATGCAAACAGTCATAAACATCAAAGGCCGACAACTGTTAATAACGTTTTCTGTGACTTTCAACAATTCTAGAAACGATGTTAGTAAAATGTAATCTCTTCAACTTCATATCCTGAAATTTATCTTCACAATAAACATCAAATATAGCAATAATCAATTCAAAATGCAAATAGCCAGTGTACGAAAATGCAGTATTTACGAGCTATTGAAATGAGCAGGAATAAAATTAAGCAATAATTTCAAATTGATGAATATTATCATTTGCACTGAACGTTGGAACCATCTCGTGAATAAACTACTTAAGTTTGCCATGCCATAGCATGAACTAAAGGGTGATCTAACCAGCACGGATAAAATTGTTTTTTTAATACCACTACTCCCCCGCTGGAAATTTTCAGTGGGGAAGCATTTCATAAAATTTCTTGTGGTCGCGGTGAAAAACTATGGGGGTATCCCCTGAGCAGAAAGAAATCAGATCATTATACTTGGCTTCAGGAATCTTTGGCCTATCAGTTGGGCGAAGATTCACTGTAGGATTAGATCGCCTGCGCTTTTCCTCTAGATTGATCGTTGAAAATTGTTCTTGTCGATGTGATGTCTTGTAGAAAATTTTCCCTGGTGAATCCTTCTCAAGCCTCACTGACATGAATGTTGTCCAGTCGATTGCTTCTCCTTCCTCTGATGTTCTTATCCTTAACACCCCACGTTCCTGAGTCAGTTGTTTCCATTAAATGATATCACTTGACTGTATTTCATGAACCTGGTAAGGATGACGAGTACTTGCCATTCGAATGACAGTTGCAAGTTGGCTCGGTATGAGGATGTCACCTGCCCTTTTGACAGCTCTTTCTATTACACTGTGCATGCAGTCGCCTTCATTTTGACCATGACTGGTTTCGAAAAAGTTCAGGGTTATCTTCAATACATTTGTTGATGTGTCAAGGAAATGTGCCATCATGGTTACTAAAACAGAATTTTTGTTTTGACCACCACAACCATCTGCAAATAAGGCAACTTCAGTGACTCCTTTGCTATCACATGCATAGAGAAAGTTACACAAATTCGATGCAATTTCATTGGCTCCTCTCCGAGCCAGACCTTCGTGCCAAAAGTAACAGAAGCCATTCATTGTATCAATTTCACAAATTGTAAAGTTAAAACAGGATAATTTCCTCTTGTAAAAAAGCTCACCCCTAACAGATTTCGGAACATACAAAACCTGCTGTAAGTCAAACTAGCAACCACAAACTGTGGATTGTCTTTGGCTTTCAATTTCAGCTCTTCTTTCAGTTGTCGAACTGCCTGCTTCTCGGTTATATGCCGATCGTATTTTGCCTGGATTGCGTTTCTTTCGACAGCATTTCCGCGGTTGTATGTATCACATAATCCACACAAGTCCTTCTTTGGCACATGAAACTTTAGTTTCTGAGAATTAAAAACAGATCTGTAAAGCGCCATGGATGCTACTTCACGTCCATCCCGTGCACATTCTTTTTCATATAGTCGATACATTACGGCAACGTTTAGCTCTGGTGAAAGGTACTCATAGGAGGTCTTCTTTCTGCAGTAATGAGATTCCATCCGTGGAAATTTATCTATGTGGGTCAAAATCTCCCTGCGGAGTCTTCGGTTCCTTTGCATCATCGGCCCCGGTCTACCACCCCTCCCTTCTGGTTGCAGATGACCATGCTCTTCGGTTTTCGCAACAGTGGTTCTGACCTGTCGCTCGCTAATGCCTACTGTACTTAAGAACATCACTCTGCATACCGGTAGTAACGCTGACGACTCGCATGGTAAAGAATACGAATAACGCAACTTTTTGCGACTTTCACGGTCATGGATCTCAGTCTTGCAAGATGTTACAGCAACATGTTGTTTTATCCACTGTCTCTGTTTGTCCAAGTTTCCAAGGTCGTAAAAGGCATCTAGTATACCTTGCCGTTGGACCTCAGTAAATTGATTGCAACAGAAACCTTTTTTTTGCACCAATCATTGTCGCATCGAACACTCAGAACTCTTCTTGCAGGTATGTATCTGTTCGTACAAGGATTTTTGTACGATCTACCAAGATTACGGTTCTCTTTTGCTGCTATTTTCTTGTTTAGTTTCTTCGGTGATGGCCTCTTGTCTTCTTTTCTCGAACCATCGACTATGAATGATTCTGGATGTGTGCTAGTTTCATTGTTGTCCACAGTGATCTCTTGCAGAGGAGAAATTATTTCCTCAGAGGAACACACGGTAACAAAATTCTGACCTGCGGTGTGGCTATCGCATGGTAAATCAACAACAGTGTGGTCATAACACAGCAATGCTAAACATTTCGTACAAGCTGAAAACACCTCTTGTTTGCAGTTTAAATTCTCGCATTTTTGGTCGAACACTAAATCACTGTTGACGTTTTCGACGTTTTCCACTGATTTAGTGATGTCCTCAAGCGCTGTGTTTGACACTGTTTGCTCGGCTAAAGTACATTCGCTGATAGGTGTGATTGGTTTGGGTAGGCCTGCATTCTGTTTTTCCATTAATTCCGAAAGAGGAAAATCCTCATCTTTGGCAGATGTTTCTTCATGTGTTGGGAAATCGTGCGCCAGAATCACGCCTTCCCACCATTGCTTTTGTGGGGCCCGCCACATACGAATGGAGGCCACAACAATTGGTGTCTCTTCTCCGTATGAGTCCAGCTCCTCCCATTTTACGACGTTTACTCTCCCATCCCTTTTCCACTTCACTAAAACGTCGATTTTGGCTGCCTAGCAAAAATAAATAAATAGATAAAAATAAATAAATAAATAAATAAAAATAGAAAGAATAAAATGTAAAAACAACTTTTTCTAACTGTTCGGCGTACGTACTTTCTTTTTTATATTTATTTCAAAGCTATCGGGTGCTTTCTTAACGGGGTGGGTTCTCGGCAATTGCTTTAAGGTGGAACGGAAATAAATACATAGGCCTATTAGTAAGTTTTACAGTAGTAAATATATCGCATCATCAGATAAGATGATCACCTCATACTATAAATGTAGAATGAGTCATAGCAAAATGAGATTGGTGGGGTGGGGGTGGGGGGAGAATATGTTGAAATCCCTCCGGATGGGTGGATATATACCCTACACTCTAAATTCAAAAGAGTAAAATTCACTCCAAAAAGACCGTACTTTGGGACCACTCCTAATGAGAGTGAACTTTACCCGGGTGAATTGAAAATTCACTCCAAACAGAGCAATGCTTCACTAGCATGGAATGAAATATCGTTCTACTCGGAGTGAATTTTCACTGCGTTGTTTTTTTTTTTTTTTTTTGCGTTTAGAGTGTACTATTCGGAAATACTCCCTTTGACTCCACTTTACCACACAGCAATTTTGGCCTCAAAAGCCCATCATCTCTCTTCCAAATTCACTCAGACCCCCGTTACTAAGGACGCTATGTATGGTTTACAAGTGCACGTGTGAGTAAGATGGTGAACGCGTGGGTGGAGTACCCAGTGTCACTTTGATATAAGTTTTCAAACTGTGTGTTGGGTAATGTGACCCTCTCCTCACACAGTAATTTCAATAACGCCATTTACCGTGTTTATCGAACAAAATTTTTCCACTGAGAGACTGAGGCCTTCATGATATAGAAAAGGACACACACAAGTGTTGTCTATGTTGTCTATGTTGGATTACACTAACTGCAGTTTGGTGTCTGACCTTAAGGAATTAAAGGGTATTTTGCATATGTTTTCCTCGGAGTTTAAGACAAAGGGTACTCTGGAAATAATGATATCTAAAGAAATTCAACGCCAGGATGTCTATGCCCAGTTAGTTAAAAATTCAAACGCCACTTAAAAATCGACACATTTTTTTGTTTGAAAATGAATTGAAGTCGGAATAATACCGCATGGAGGCATGGGGTCAGGGGTCATGCCCCCTGTCAGGGAAGCCGGCTGGCCTCCCGTCTGGGAAATTTTCCAATTTCGTCGGGGAGCTTAATCTGTACTCGGCATAATATGTAATCCCAACGACCTTCAGTCGCCCCGACGACCTCCTTGATTTTGCTCACAAGAAGGGCAAATTCTTCAATGAAGACCCCAAATTTTCCAATTTTCCTTGCAAAAAACCCAAAATTTTCAAAATTTGCACTTCCAAATTTTCAAACTTTTGACAAAAGGCCAAAATTTTTCGGCCGAAAATTTTACGTGTCACCTTTGTCGGGCATCGCGGGGTTGCAGTCCCCCGTCGGGGAGCTTGGCTCCCCCCCCCCCCCCCGTCGGGCAAATTCTGGCGCCACCACTGCATGGAGGCGCAGGTATAGTATTTTTATTATTGCAAAAATGTACAAAACATAATTCCACTGGACGTCATATGGCCGGCAGTATACAACCCTTAGTAAAACTACCCGTTTTGGGAAGTGTGTCTAACTCATGTTACGACATTACAGTATAACTCGTTTCAAAACAAACCCTAGGCTTCATACTGCGAGCCGTAGTTATTTACAGAGCAAATAAATCCAAATGGGCATATAACTTACACGATTCACTTGAGAGTAAGGTAATCTATATACTTTCGGAGTGTTTTATGCTGTTTTCTCATTTAATGGTGGTAATTTTGCAACTTTAGTCTAGGAAAATAGGAAACATTCTTATGCGATGTCGGGGAGTTGATGCGATAATTCCAGTCTCGCAAGTAGATTATATTCGTTTTTGTTCACAGTACCCACTTCATCAAATGATCAGACTTATAAGTTCCCTTTTGGAATATAGGCTACTACTAATAATCATATTTTGATTCACTTTAGGCTTCGGTGTATCTCAAGAAGGACTTAGTGCTGGGGGAAATTATTTTGACCGGCCTATTTTCAGTTAACGAAAATGTAAGGTATAAAAATATCATAGCCTAACGTGCCTACAAAATGAAAGCTAACGAAATAAGTTAGCTCAAAGTGGCGCTATTGCACATGATTTAACTATATAGGTTGGGCAAAATCAAAACAAAATGGCAACGTTCATGAGAAAGAAATCCGAAGCTCGATGATCTCCAACAGACGATTCAGAAAATGAAGGTGAAACCAGTAAGAGTGAGAAAGAGAAGGATTTATCCGATATAGGCTATCAGTGGGGGCTTTAGAGGGAACAGAAGATGAAAATGCAGTAACGAGGTATCAAAATAAGCCCACAAACGTAAGGCCTACGTTAACGATACGTTAGGCCTACGTTAACGTTAATGTTACACCATAGCAAAGGCCTAACGTTAGGCCAACGACAACGATAACAGTATAGGTCCTAGGCTAGGCCCAGGTATTCTGTCCAGTATGAGCTGCAAACGGTTAATAGGTGATTCTGTAACACTTTACATTATAGCTTCACTTTGACAAAGCTGTAACACCCTGGTATGGGAAGGGGGGGGGGGACTGATTGAGTCTGTTTATATGTGTAGTGAACACAACTAGGCTAGGTAGGCTATATTGGTCTTCGTGTTGCCAACGTTCTCGTTCATCTAGTTTAATGATAACCCAGTGTAATGTTCATAACGTTAGGCTAATAAACATTGCAATGGTTTGACAACTCGGTTTTACAAGGAAATATGGTTGCTACGTAAACCCAGCTACTTCGGATTAACTTGAATACCATAAAATATTCAAGTATACTTACCATATTACAAATAATGATTTTTTCATGCCGCTGAATTGTTTAATTTCTCAAGTATTCTGAAGTAGCTGTATTAACATTATCATTCGTCAGTATGCCAAACAGTTGGACAACATAATAAGTGCAGCTCAATTGATGGTATGAATAGATAGATAGATGGATGAATAGTATATTCGTCAGTATGCCAAACACAACATTGATGTAAACGCAGATTCGTCAAAAGAAAATGTGTAAATATCTAAAAAAACAGTGATTTTTAGATTTTGGGACCATGTTCATGTGAATCTACACCACAAAAATAGGTCAGACATATACATAACTCCAATTCGACAAAATAGCGTATTCGTCACTACGCCAGAAAGGGGACGAGTTGATCGCGAGCCAGAGTGTGGGAAAAATATAAAAATGTGTAAAACTGTACTGCATGTTTTGTTTTCTTATCATAACTGAGAACATAGTTAAAACAATGGGCCCTGTATGGTGCATTAAATCGGCCTACTGTAAGAGTACATCACCATACTACTGTACTTGTATCCATCACTAACATCTTAACTCATGTTTGTAGGCCTGCTATCATTTTCTAATAGCCTATATTGATTTTTCGTCATGAATTGAGAAATTGCATGTATGGGATCCATATTTGATAGCTGGAAACGTACAACTTAAAACACTCTGTAAGTGTCGTTTCTGGCCATCTGGAGGGTTTCTAAAGCCAAAAATTTTCTTGAACGCTCTGCAACAACCAGTGGTGATGATGCGCTTGCATAGTCTTGCCGTCACTGGACTAGCAGATCTAGAGGGGTTAACTTCTTGAAATTAGATCTTGGGTCCAAAAGGATTGGGCAAATCTGAGTCTGAGCAACTGAACACCAGGAGCTCTAAAGAACCCTCCTTGAACTAAAATATGTTTAAAGTAGCCTACTCACTCTTTAGGACTTTTGAGATCTGACTTTGGTCAACATCCTCTGATTGAAGCATCAAATTTTGTAATATTTTCCATCTAGAATTCATAAAAAATGAAAAAAGAATCCAAAAGGGAAGGGCTACCCATTTCCCCTAAGATGCTTTCCTTAGTATAACGAATCACATCGAAATAATTATGGTATTCCTAGCAACGGCATCCCATCCAAAAACAAATTCTGAAAAATATTCACCAATGTATTGCTCTATACAGACCTGACGAAACAAAAAATAAACTTCAAATGATGTTAAATTTTGCACCAGATTGCTTCTGAGGTTTCTTAAATGTTCAAAAATTTCTCAGAGGGTACAGGGACACACGCTCCCTTTAGATCCCCCAGGCCGTCCATCAAGTCCTGCATTAAGCTTCTAATATGAATCATGGGTGCATCGACGTGCGTTAAAAATTCAGAAAAAATACACCAATGTGTGTTGCTCATACACACCTGACAGAACAAAGATTAAACTTCAAATGATGTTAAATTTTTCGCAAGATTACATCTGAGGGTACATAAAGGATCAAAAATTTTCTCAAAGGGGAAGGGAAAACCCCCCTAGCACCCCCCCAGGTACTGCATTAAGCTTCTAAACATAAATCCTGGGTACGTTGGTGCAGATACTGGTGTACATGTACTTTCATATGACGTTCTATCCCCCCCCCCCCCAAAAAAAACCCATTAGACCCTAGCAGTGTCCCTGTACTTGCACACATTTACATGCCATCACATAGATTCCTCAAGGGGTATGCCAGAGAGGAATCAAAATTCCATCTGCAAAAGAGGAGGTGTGTATTTGGGATTACATATGTGTATAAAAAAATTGTAGCAAACCTGAGGCATGACCCATAGCATCACTCCTCTCCTTCAGTGGATCTTCAAAAGGCTCGCTGGCTACTGTTTGAGTAGCACTGATGGTATTGAAAGAAAATGTACAAATGTATATCAATAGAATATCAAGTATAGTGAGATGGGGTTAGAAAAAAGAACAATTTAGGACAGATAAAAGTGACAGGTGTATGATTTCTCTGTTATTATATTCTTGTGAACTGCCTAGTGGAAACATCTTTTAACATAATAAAAGAAAAACCTGACTTCACTCATGCACCTCTGTGACAGTCACTCTAATCCAAGATAAAAGGGGAGCTATGGCAGCACAATTTAAACAACCACCACTTCAAAAAGTACAACCACCACTCACATATTGCTAGCTATAACCCCGATTGTAGGCTAATGATTAAGGCAAAACTTGGAAATCTTTCTATTTTTGTTAAAAAAAAAAACACTGGCAAAAAAAAAAAAATCCATTTACTACTTTGTTTTTTGTTTTAACAACATAGCAAAAGTAATTTTGAAGTATCGTTGGTCTTCAGAAGTCAGTGCTAGGCATGAAAATATGATTACAGCATTAGTGGCTTGTGGCATTATTTCTTTTGAGACATACAGTTTGTTTAAAAGTCCACCTTAGGTATTGTTCTATGATGACACATATATGTAACTTTAACATACGGCCTTATTTTTTTTACACCATCCTCATACCCAGTTATGGGGTAAAAAATAAAAGTAATAAAAAAAAGATGGTTCATAGAGGAAAGGAAATAATGGAAATAATTGGAATTCTGAAATAGACATTTATGGATGAGAACAAAACAAGAATAAACTTGCTACCATTTAAATCTTTTACGTAATAAAAAGTTTTGTACAGGGGGTGCAAACTTAAAGATTGATGCAGTCATTATTAGCTCGAGATTTTACTTTAGAAGCTGTTGTGTTGAAGAGTCGGTCATTAGTAAACAACTCAATTTAAAATTCACAAAGAGGGCTAAGGTAATTATGGTATGCAAAAGTAAAGGATTACATTTATTGGGGCTTGTAGGGAGGGGGGGGGTTACCCAAACTACCCATTTACTTTTTTACCCCATCTTATTATACTGGCCAAGTTTGGTTACACTATGTTCTGAGGTCTCTATGTTTCAACACATGTAACCATTATACACGCCATCCATCCTGTAACCTGTGACCCCAATAACCATTCATCAACAAATGGTTTCAAAAATGTTTGAGGATGAGGCCGTTCATTGCCAAACCAGAGAGAAGTTAAGAATACATGATTCTTTCTTTCGTCAAATGCTAATTCATTAATTGTACCCAAAACTGGCCAAATTGCAAATTTTGACGAATTGAAAATTGGTACGCCATCTGTATTCCAAGTAAGAACAATTTTCCTTTGCAGATAAGAGCGCTTCTTGAACTAAATTCTGTTACATCTTGCGATCTCTGATTTCACAAATATCTTCATTAACCGAATTTGTTTTAATTTCACGATTAAGTATTAAATTTCCAATAGCTGTATTTTCCAGCAGATGCTTTGATTTTGAATAGGCATAGCGACGAAAAAATTGACCATTCTCGAAGCTGTTCTTGTCAAACGGCAAGTCACAAGGGACACATACATCAGCAACATTGCAACCTATCCCTAAGTAACCATTAAGGAAGGACAATAAAAATGATATTCGCCAATACCCATGTAAGTAAAACATTGTTGAAAAGGTGCTTAACAATTGGGCAACATGCCAAGACGATGCAGATTAATGAGTGGAACGATGTCTTATAAAGCCTTGCCTGAAAGGTTATGGCGCACGCTTCACGCTAATACAGCCAGGAGGCTCTCTGCACGAGATAACATGCTGCCCTCACTTGAGACTTTTTTGTCAGGATCCTTCAAACGGAATTGACGATCCTGTAAAAGAAAATCAATTTTAGGTTAGTAAAAGTCGTGAGGGTCAAATAATCACATGATTTGTTCTCACTGCTACAATTTTGATAAAAAAAAAGGAAAAAGAATAATAAAAACCAAGAAATAACGTCTTTGCTTCAACAGTAAGTATTTAGAGTACCCTCCCTTCATACAAGCATCCTGTTCATTTATGTGAAGGGAAAGTCTTCAGTGAGCTTTATCAGAGGGTATACTCAATAAGTGAATAACCGGAAAAGTGAAAAAAATAAAATTTACGTTTTTCTTTCTGTTCAGAATTCATAGGCGTATAAAAGTTGTTACAATGGCGCGAAGCAAGTGACCTCAATATTTTTGGTTACTGGCCTCTTGAATGTTTTTATTTACCAGTTATTCTCCCGCGTGTGTCACGTGACTAAGCAGGTAGTTGAATTGGTGCGACAGGACCATACGTTTTACCATCATGATTATTTTGCCGGTGGCATTCCACGAGACCGAAGGTCTGCGAGACTGAGAAAAGGGGTCCACGAGACCAAAGGTCCGCGAGACCGAAAGTGAGAAAAGGTCAGCGAGACCTAAAATGAGAAAAGGTTCTCGTACAGTATTAATTATTACGTACGACTACGTTTTTTCATAATAATGTGTACGTACGTAATAAATAGAGACCGCGTACAGTGGCATAGCAAGAGGCTAATTGGGTCATGGCCCAACCCCTGGCAAGAATAAACAAACCCAAATTTTACTTCCAAATATTACACTCACACACAAATTTATTTAAAAATCATCTCAAAATGGAGGGGAGGACCCTCTCGTAAAGCGCCTTCCTCTTCGATCCCTCTCCCGGAGCATCGTTCCTAAGTCATAGTCCCCCTCAGTTGAATTCTGGTTTCAAAACTGTGCACGTACGTATATCCCTTATAGTTCCGGTCTCGCGAGCGGGTTTTATTTTCGGTCTCGCGAACCCTAATTCATTTTCGGTCTCGTGGACCTCCGGTCTCGTGAATCCTGTTTCATTTTCGGTCTCGTGAACTGTAACCATTTTGTCTTCTTAGGCCTAATCTCCTGATGCATGGAAGTACTACCTCGGAGTTTTTTCATGTCTGATGCATGAGAGAAGACAAACTATACTGTCGACATCACACGATACCTACTAAAAAGTTCAGGCCTACGGAAAAAGTTAAACTGTTGTTAGTTAGTAAATACCCTCCATTCCCTATTTTGATCTCGTCAATACTGACATCACCATTCATATCACTGACAAAAACTCTAAAACTCGAGTTTGTAATTGCTCTTCTCCCTTCACCCATCATCAACGGTTTACCAGTATATATTTACAACACAAGCATCCTTTCATGAAATTGCAGTCACATAAATCTCATAACAAATTCAGGAGTTGCAAAACTACCTGTCAATCATATCAGAATTGTTAATTGGTGCACTAAAGCACCGCCTCCATTCACGAGTATGAATACCTTGCATTCTGGTTGGTATAGGCATTAGTTTTCAGTTAACTTTTTAGTTTTTTTTTATCTAGAATTATATTGTAACGAATTTCTACAATCTTAGTTATTACCTCTCCACTGCCGTCTTCTTCGTGTTCAGTTTGTCTGTCCTCCATGACATTATCCACATTGTCGCGATCAAAGAAGTAGTCCTGAGCATTGAAAGAAATTCATGACTTCCATTTCAGTTGCCGCACAAACAAACAAAGTCACACATGTATACATGTACGATAAGCTTCGAACTCAATCCAAACAATAAAGCTCAAATTAACGTGTCGTCTTCAAATACCGGTGAGCAAGGTTTAGAGATGTAAATAATAGTAAAGACAGCCTGATCTGTTTTTAATTTCATTTACTGATCGAGCTTTTTATGTAGAGGCAAACCATTTCTTGGGAGGGTGCATCAAGTCCAGAATCGGTATTCACCTACAACTTTTGGTAAAGGTGCCTTAAAATACCCTTGATAACACCCATATTTCAGAATAGTTAAAACTTGAATTCAACACATAAGTGCAATAGATTATATGAACTTTCTATTGCCGAATGATTTGAACCTAGGACTTCCTTAGATATAGTTGTAATTACTTTACTCAAATCAATGAAAAATTTAAAAGAGCAACCCAAGGGAAGGAAACACATTTTCGAAACTTGAAGACTGTTCCAGGAATCAGTGGCGTTGCCAGGATTTTTTGAGCAGGGGGCACTAGGGGTCACGAACCCCTCCTATACGGGGCACAATTTCTGAATTCTCTCCCTCTCTATTGGGCTTATATACAGAACTGTGCATTCCAAAATTTTCCA
This sequence comes from Holothuria leucospilota, assembly GCA_029531755.1. Classification (NCBI taxonomy): domain Eukaryota; kingdom Metazoa; phylum Echinodermata; class Holothuroidea; order Aspidochirotida; family Holothuriidae; genus Holothuria; species Holothuria leucospilota. The sequence goes on from JAIZAY010000032.1 coordinate 199,140, forward strand.
CGGGGGGCACCTGGGGTGGCACAGCTTTGTCGTGGGGGCACGTGCCCCCTCGTGCTCCCCGTTGCTACGCCACTGCCTGGAATTATTACCTGAGATTCACATCCGTCGTCTTCATGCACATTCCTTGATCTCCCCTCGTCATCATCACTTTCAAAGACAGGACTCTTTGCAGAAAAAAAAAACCAGCAAGAAATACCAACTGAAAGCTCATTTATCAGGCTCTGCTTAATTCTTTTCGGCCATGCTCAGTTTACGAAGTATCTATGTTTTCTCTCCTCAATTATCCTGCAAATACTGTTGTCAAAATTTTCTTTATAGTACTTAATGCAGTGGTGGCCCTTGACACCCTCCACCTCATGAAATGCAACTCAGCACATCTTGCTTGTAAAATGAAAAGTTAAGCGGCTAAGGCCTACAAAGACAAACTAATTCACACTCAATAGTTCATTTACCGGTAAGCAATGGGGTGCAGCATTGAAAAAGATAACACATGCGACCAGGAGGTTTTGTGTTCAATTCCCAGCCGGGTTACAGAAAGATGGGTATTTCACCAAGAAGCAATCAAAAGTTCCTATCTGAACTAGATTTAAAAACAAAAAACTATGATGTAAGTTGTTGAGTTAATTATCCACCCGACGCGAAGTTGTAATTTCAAAAGCCATATGGCATCTCCCATTTTCGTACCATGGTCCCTTAGTGACGTAAAATAACAGCTCTTCAAGGACTAAATTAGCCTAATAAGTCAAATAATGTGTGGCGTTTTGTTTATCCTACCGTTCCAGTTCCCGGCAGGAAGTTATTTGTTTCATCTTCTACAAATTAAAGACGCAACCTTAAAGGGCTGACTTCCCAAAATCCTAGTATAACGCTACTGGTACTAAAAGGAACTAGAAGTTATTGCTCTCACATTTCTTTGGCTACTCGTTATCATAGGCAACTGCTCATCAACGTCTTCGGCAAAAGAATTTGTATGTGCACTGATGGTTTCCTAAATAAAATGAAAAGGAATAATACATGTGATAATAACAAGAACAGTAGTTACATAAAGTTAACTTTAAGTAAAATATTTGAACGTTAACGTAAAAGACGATCCTAGTTAACAAATAAGCACCTCCGTGTTATGTCACGGTAAATCATAACCTTCATATTCCTTAGGCTACATAAGTTCTTTTTATAAAAACTAACTACAACTGCCAAATTTTATCTCAAGATTTTCTGTTGTTGACTTTGGAAAAGTTCGCCATGTACGCATGAGGCAACAACAACCAAACCAGAGAAATGTTAATAACACCTGCTCACTGGTATAACGGTGTTAAGGTTAGCTCTGCAATTCATGGAACGATTGGTTTCCGAAAGGGCATTCGATAAAAAAAAAAAAAAAAAACATGTCTTCAAAACCGAAACTCGTCAACTCAACAAAGCGTAGTTTACTCTTATAAAGGCCAGGCGCGTAGCCAGACTCTTCAGTCCGGGAGGTGCGCGAACTGAAAATTATCGTCCCGATTTCATGTTTTTTTTTTCTCAAATTAATTGTGCAGGTTGTCCAACCCTTCCGAGTGCTTTGGGTTCAGTTCACCAAGCCGTGGGGGCCCGGAAGCTTATGGAGTGAACAATTTTAGGCATTAGAATAAAACAGTTAAAATGACCTTGTCGGTATGCGACCTAATATTTTATAACAACCTGACTCGGGCGATATGACAATATGATGACGCCGGGGGTGCGGGGAAGCGGCATATATGACTCAAGAATTTTCCCAGCGGGGACCATGGCCTTTCCTCAAAGGGACCTACGAGACATTTTCTAAGTGGAGTGCTACCACCAACTGGCGCTTAGCGTACCAAGAAAATTTTTGGTCAAATGCCTCCCAGATTTCAGGAACTGACACTTCCCAGGCGTTATAAGTTGCACCTAACTTTACTGGATATTTTTGATGCAAGATTTTTTGTTGACACAAGCGGCTACACCAGGGTCTCCTGAAAAATATGGGTGGAGCTAGTGCATATGGGTATACCTTGTGACCCGACGAGCCTGAACGAAGTATTTAACTTTTTCAAATGGAATTGGAAGCAAAAATAATATAGAATCACAATTTGATATTTTATAACTACCATGTTTGGACTATCGGTCGTTCAACTTGATAGCGCACGGGGATAGTGTAAGTGTAGATAAAGAGGTGGATTATGGCAAAAATTGTACTGGTATTTGTCAGAATTAATCCACTCAAATTTTCCTACAAAAAGCAACAATGAAATAAGAACACCGAAAAAGTCACTTATTTGAGATAGCCGGCCTACGAGGTATTGATTTTTTCAATTCATTAGCCTACAATTTTTGTCTCGTCTTCTTTTCTTGTCTATCCTTTTTGCTCTATTTTTCAATATTTATCCATTTTTTCCTGCTGAGAAAAGATGGGAATTGTACCCCTAGATCCGTACCTGGGTGATGGTAAGCGAGGGATGCAAGTGAGACACTGAAAAAATTCTGCTCAAACTGTACTGTAAAAAGGAGTTGACCTTTTCCAAACAAGTTCCCTATTCGTAAACAAAATAAGTACAACGTAGGAGCCAATGTTGGTGCGTGAACGACATAAATGCTCTCATTTTCAGTAGTGAGGTCGTGTTTCTATCTTCCATTCATTGACGTCCATTCTACTGAGGTCCTCTCAAAAGGCTTTCCCCGTGAGAAACCCTAGTTATGGTCTTGAAATATGTTTTGGGACTTATGGAATATAAATTATTTTCTTAAGAAACTCAAATTAAATTTGAAAACGTGACAAATACCCCACTTTGAAGCAACTCGGGCAACGGTTGCATTGTGGTTTGAATTAATCTCGTTGAGCTGCATGGAAAAGGCGTGAATCTCACTTTCCCTCCTTACCTTCTAAATGTATAGCATTAGATAGGCGTTTCACCTAAGTCCAAACTTACATTGCCAACTTTCTGGATCAAAGCACCGGCATCAATCCCTTACGTAAAAATTTTATGACTTACCTGTGAAGATTGATTACGAAATGATAGTTTCCCTCCACTTGGTGGTTTGCCTTGGTACTGAAACAGATTCGTCTTCCAAGTAGCGTTTCCTTGTCTGAATGTCCATAGTCACACAGACTGCTAAGTTGGTTGCAACCGCTCAGCTAAAGATACAAAGAGTAATCATACGTCCTTACCTATATGCTTACATAATATTTGTAATTTTGTTTTATAAATGGATGGACAGACATTTTCTTGTCAACGACTAAGATTCGTTGTTTAGTTAACACATCATAGTGAGTTATTTATATACGACTTAAAAATTTTCTGTTGATTCGAAGAAATTTTACGTCAAGCTTTCGATTCCACGCATTTGTAAAAATGTCATACCATATGACAATGGGTATGCCAATGAATGCTGTATGTAAAAATCATTGAAAGCCGGCCTTTTCCAACTGAATTATACAACTGTATTAAGCAATAATCTAATAAGAGCATGCCTATATAAGAGACTGAAAGTATACGTTTGCCTCGATGTAACATATTTTCCTGGTCAATGGAGGATCTGCAGTCGTACTTACTTCTATGCCTATGGTTGTTTCAGAGACCACCCCCCCCCCCCTTATTGAAAGTTATCTGTGGCTGAAGGTAGTCCTCAGTAAAGGACTGTGGTCGTTTGCCTACTGCTCACTATACACAGTCCTTACTCCGACCATTGGAAATAGCGGGGGGATCGGCCGTCTGTGTAATGGTTGAAATTGTGTTTCTTCTCACAGCAAAACCCTAGTTTACTACCAGGACTTTTCTTCTCCAGATCTTACAGGAGTACTGCAGCTGTTTTGGATCACTGAGAATTTCTGGAAAGTGCCAAAAACATGAAATGAAGTCAGCAACTTTTTCGCGCCGTAAAATTTACTGTGCGACTTTGGAACTTTGTTTACAACAGTATATGCTAATAAGCTACATGGTTACGTCAGTATAGAATTTTTGCACAGGCAGTTGCCATACATGTATGTATAAGAACTACAGTAATCAAAATGTGCGTGACGTCACACTGTTACGCACACGGCATTCTGATGTCAACAAATATTTCGAACGCTACAGTAAATTGTTAAGAAGCGGCAAAGTTGATGATTTTATTTCAAATTTTCGGAACTTTCCAGAGGTATAAAGTGATAAAAACAACTGCAATATAAGTGTAAGATTTAGAAAGGAAAAGGAATGGTCGTAAATTTTGACGTAAGGTGATAGCTTTGCTATAAGAAGAAAATCAATTTCGACCAGCACGGTGCTGGTCGAAGACCCCGGGTTTTCAATGAGTCCGAGTAAGGACCGTGTATAGGGAGCTATCGGCGACCGGCTATACACGGGCCTTTACTGAGGACTAAGCTGAAGGTAACATCTGAAACTGAAGAAAATGTTCTCATTGTGCAAACTTACTTTTAGGGCGCTATCCCTCGGTAGTAGGTTCGTTGACTTTGTCTAATCCACTGCCTTCTGACACTGAGCTTTTTGCTTCTTCGGATTTTGCCAAAAAAAAAAAAAAAAAAAAAAAACCACCGTAATTTGAGTTATTTGAAGGCGTATCAAGTGTAGCCTGCTAGCTTACTTGTGATTTCCTCAAGTCTACAGCGAGCGCGTGATGCTAAATGTCTGACTCCGATCCTGACCGGGTCATACCAAAGACTTTAAAAATGGAACCTACTGCCTTTGTGCTTGGTGCTCAGCATAAACAATGGAGTAGGGAAAACAAGCCAGTGAGCCACAACTGGAAAATAGGCCTTGGTCGTCTCGACTTGAACCAATTGGCTGGAAACTGGGACGTTAAACCTCACCTAACCCAACCTAACCTAACCGATCCTACTAGTTGAAAATTACGACGCAGTAAGAAATTAAGTTTGCGGCGTTAAACTTTTGACCATGAGCGATAGCACGCGCACCAAACATGGGCGCATACATCGGACAAGGAAAACATCAGTATTCCATTTTCACAACACGTAGTGAACGCGGTAATGCAAGTACATTATGCGCATTTTAGTTTCGCTGTTTCTTCCGGTTTAAGTTTGGGCGTGACATACATGGGCGCCCACAATGTTCACACTAGTTCAAGCGCGCCAAACATGGACGTATGCATTGGACAAGAAAAACATCAGTATTCCATTTTCACAACACAAATTTGAAAGAGGGAATACAAGTACATTACTGTGCGTTTTAGTTTTTGATGTATCTTCCGGTTAAAGTTTGGGCGTTGCATACATGCGTACCCAACATGTTGTTCACACTAGTTCGTGCGCGCCCAACATGTTTCATTGCTGAAGGCGCAGTCGGAAGGTTTCGAATCTTACAGCATTCCGATCCTATCCTGTCACTGCACTGTCAACGGTAATGTTAATCACGTCGTAATAATTTACTAGGCCTAGCCTAGTCTACATGATTTGCAAAGATGAAGTATGCACTTTTTGATTTTATATACGAAAAGCAGGATTGTGTTGAAGTAGGTGAAACTTCGTGGATTGAAGGATTCAATCTAAAGGATTTTAAAATTCAAACGTGGAATTATGAGAGAGAGAGGTGATCGTCCACTGGCGCAAAGTAAGGCGTTCAAAAGAAAAGAAGACCAAATATTTGACTGAGCCTCCTGTGGCAACAGTAATTTCTTTTTCCGGTAAGTTGTTTAGGCTACAGGTTTGTTTTAATTTCAAAAACTTTTAACATATCAAAACTTTGCAGCAATATATTGTTATATGGGTGATTCCGTAAATAAGGGAGTCAACTTGTGACATTTGGGTAAAATTTTCAGTTCCATAATTAAAAGACTAACTAGAAATTTTACCTTTTCATATTATGTTTGGGTACAGGAAAAGTGCAAATCATGTCAAAAGTTTGAAAACAATTATTCCTAACAATAGTTACAGTTCAATATACGCTCATTTTTCCCGTGTAAACGGGACACCAAAAACAGATTTTCTATATAATACTGAAAACATTATTTGAGTCCTCTTAAATTGGATGTGCAATGTTGTAGATCATGGTATGCTTTTTGATCTTCTATGGAATGGAAATGCCTAAAATGAGGAGGTTGGGCTGAGCTTGTGGAAAGTGTACCGCCTAAAAGCGGGACACCGTTTGGTGTCCCGCGGTGTCCCGTTTACTAAGTGAAACTTTCTTCTCAAACCTTAACTATGCACAGGTTTGTTAATTGGGCAAACTTTGCATTTTTAAATTAGGGGATAAATGCGAGGGTGTCCGGTCTTAAATGTGATTCGAGACCGACGATGACGTCATCATAGAGGCTGAGCGGACCGAGGCGACAGCGAGGTCCACTTTTTCAAATTATGCATACAACCGTTACAAGCCAGGATACCACAAAATTCAAAAGTTTAACTTAATGCGTAACTATAGGATGTGAAACTTGACTAATTATGCTAATAATGATCATTGTCATGTGGTAGTACCCGTCAACACCCTCGTTAAATTACCGATATCAACTCAATATGCCCCTTTAATGTTGTTTGAAGAATATACCCAGCAGGTCACGCTTACATAGACCTTATGCCAATTAACTGCAATACTGCTTGGAAAGGGTTATTCCATATACCGTCCCATATCGGCATTGTGACCATTGACCTTCCCATGGTGATGATTCACTTCTGTTGTCCTATACACGGAATAATCCTTCCGATGATGCAGTTTTGAAGCGCCCTTTTTAATTGGCAAGGTCTATTGCAATCACATCGGCCTGGGCTACGTAGTGATCGACTCATGATACTGATCGACTAATGACTACTTAATATATAGCCTAGTATATTGTGCACAATGCTTTATGTTTTTAGGAACAACTGCAGAATATTTTTATTGCCGTATTCTTCGTTAAGTGATTGACTCATGATACCCTCAGTATACACGTGTATAAAGAGATTTTTCGACAAAACACAGTAATTTCCTTAGGACTAGGGAGTTCTCGGCGAGGGACAACTGAACAGTTCATTACTGAGAACTACACTGAAACCAGCCTAGGTAAGCCAGATCCTGTACAGATGCTACACTCTAAAAATGTTAAAAATGTCTGTACACCTACAAAAGAAAAAAATACAGTACAAAAAGACGACGGAAAAGTGCTGTCAAGTTTTGAACTAATTGACAGCACCTTTTCAGTTTTCTTTTGTAGTTGTTTATTTTTTCTTCCGTGCAGGTCGGACATTTTTACATTGTATAGCCTGAAGGTAAAAACGAATTAGATTCGTTGGCTATAGGGCTAGTTAGTCTTAGCCTATACAGTTTAGTTTTAGTTTAATTAAATTTTGAGGATCAGAAAGCCAATTCTCTTCGGGAACCCCATACCAGAGTGAGCCTGGATGAACACTGGCAAAATTCGCCTTCTCTTTTCGACTAGTGCTCAGACTGAGGTTATTTTATTTCAATTCTTATTGCAATTTGTATAAATTTATCCGTTCATAATTACTGTTGCAATTTTCCTAACACATTACGCAATAAGATAATTTTTTTCTTCGAGGAAGGGGATACTTTAGTCTTAATTTCCTACCACTCCTTCCCAATATAGTGAAGAAACGCATGTAAGGTGCAACGCATTGGAGGCACGTGACCTCGGGATTTTGTTAACTCCTAGACCTGTAGATGAACATTCGTAGCGGCCTAAGCAGTTAAAAATTGACATATTGGAGAAATGTGAATCTCAACGATTCTACTGAAGCCTCCCATAGAAACAATTACTCAAGAAGCATCATTCTCAACATTTTTACCTTTAAAAGATTCAAAGCAAGACTTAATTCTGCAAAGGAATGAACTGTGCAAAGGCGAGTTTGAAGCCAGAGATTGTGATCTCGGGAAAGGTAAAAGAAAGAAAAAGCCGAAACGAATGTCGTCCTCTGAAAGTTCTTCAGAAGAAGATGAAGATAAGAAATGTGAAAACCAGAGAAAAAAAATCGAAGGTAATTAAATCCGATAACCTTGAAGAGGTTATTGTTTAGATTAAACATGAAGTATGGTATTATTTTGACTACTATCAACATTACTTATCATTCACTCTGATTATATAAAATGTTTCGACGGAAGCAGTACTAGACTTGTAAAGCTGCTTTACGAAGAGCAACTCATTGGTTTACCTCGAATATGAAAATTTTTAGTCCTGAAATATCATCAAAGAAACTGGGAAGAGAACTAAAAACAAATTGTGAGAATTAGACCCTTAGCGGTTGCTTCAAAATACGTTTGGGCAACTGCTTATGCCCTTTAAGCACAAAGTGGTTTCGATCGTAAAAGACGAACTAATTCCAAACATTGCAGTGAAATTCCCTTACAATTCCGACATCGAGAGAGCAGCAAATCAAGTAACTAATATATATGACTCAAAGTAAGCTTGAAGCAAGATCTTTACTTCTTCTCACATTGTTTTGCAATGTATTGTTCCCAGCATTTTCAATCTGTTTTATTGACGTTACGGTTAAAAGGGATATATGAGCTCCCCATGCATGGTAAGTAAAATTAGCACTCATGTCAAGCATTCGCATTCCAATAATATAGGCTTATTGGGCTGGGGCGGTTGATTGTAAAGTTCTTTTCTATTCGTTGTTAATAATATTTTGTGGATTTTATGTATAATCGCAATTAATATTTTTGGGAAGTTGGATAGACATGGGAAAAATGACCGAAGAAGTCATTAAACTGGGCGTACGTTCATAAGGCATGCAGGCTTGTAGCAAGGGGGCAGAGGGCGGGGCAAAGCCCCCTAGAAAGTTTCAAGTCTCCACTGACTATATTTTTACACATTTGTCCCCCACTGAAAAAAGAAAACGCCCCGTGGAAACCATGCCGCCCAATTTCAGTACCCTTGGCTGGCTACGGGCCCGAAGGAATGGCATCGTAACTTTTATTTGTGCTATTTTAATATTCATGCAGAAAACGTCTGAAAAAAGCAAAATGAAGCACGCAGAAGATATGACCAAATCTTTGAAAGAACAGATGTACGGCAATAAGGATCAGGTGAGTACATGACTATTGAGAGCTAGTATGGGAGTCAGGGCCGGATTTACCGTTGTAAGGGCCCTGGGCACAAACTAATGGAGGGCCCCCATCGACTATAATTCTAAACAAGACACAAGACAACAGTGACGCAAGTCACGAAAGGGGAACAAAGTTTGTGGTCACTTTCATGGGCTTAGGAGCCTAATTTGATTCAGGGGGCTGTAACGACTTCTTACGAAAGATGTGATCAAAATTTGTCTCCCGCTTCTCGTGAAAAGAAAAATATTTGAAGTACACTGACATAACGTTATTCAGGCATGTACAAGCAGCGGCTATTACAGCACAAGTCAAGCATGGAAAAGCACGTTGTCATGTCATTTCTTTAATATTGGTAACATTTTTCGGGAAAGTAGTTACGATATGAGCACAACTTTTTGTGTTACGGTGGTGAGGAGGTGTTTGCCCAAACTCTTCCTTTTTGGGATATGTTTATCAAATTTAGGTCTCCATGAAGCGAAATGGTCTTTTCTTTGGAGTAACTTTTAAATTGTAGGCTACCATTATTTTAATAATGGCCAAGAGATGGCGTGCAAACCGAGACAATGCGGGCGAAGCACGGGAAATTTGCATCATCCATGCCAAAATCCATATCATTTCCATGCCAAAACTAGCATTCAGATCTGCATCGAGACAGTTTCAATTCCCTGCAATTTTCTGCAAATCACCAGATGAGTGTTCTACCGGATTATTCGAAAGAAGCTTTTTACAAAATTTTCTACAGTGCTTCTCCAGGAGTTGTTATCACAAGGTACTGATATAACAAGAACTATACACTGAGGTCATTTCGGGATGAGTTTTCATAGAAAATGATTAAAATACATCCATCATTATACATTCGAACGTAACCGAGCCCTCTGCAGACAGAGGATGGAGATGTATCTTTTATTTTAGGATAAGTGCCTTGGCCACTCTGGTACTCTCTCTTTCTGAAAATATCGCTTTTATTTTTTCATATCATTTCATATTTTCACTTCTCCAATTTGGGGGCCCGGGCACATCTGGCATTATGGGAAATCCGGCCTGATGGGCGTCCACAAACGTAAAGCGCAAGTTAGACCATTACTTATGAGTATCCCTTATAAAAAAAACCCACATGATTCCCACATACTTCCTGTAGGAAGTATGTGGGAATTTGCAATTTCCTGTAGGAAGTTGCAACTTCCTACAGGAATAATGTGGGATAATATTCACAAACGAGAGTTTTCCCACATGGAATAGTTGAATTCCCACATGAGAAGTCAACTTCCCACATGGTGAAACTGAATTCCCCTATAGGAAGTTAAATTCCCATATGTGGATTTCAGTTCCCCATATGGGAAGACAACTTTCGATGTGGGAAGTCAAATTCCCCATATAGGAAGTCCAATTTCCCATATGGGAAGACACAAAATAGCTATGTAAGTTGTGCAGTGAACAGCTTTGAAGGAAGTCTATTGTGATTGGTTATTCAAAGCCCTTTGGACAACAAAGGCCTTTTCAAATTTGGCTTCTCTGTGTTGGTACATGCACAGTGTAGGGCTGTATAGTAAAGCAAGTACAGTGTGTACTTGAACACTGTGTTGTATAATACAGTGGTCAGCATTTGGTGTACAGCAAGCAGTGAGAGTGGTTGCTCACAGTTGTAGTGGAGCTAGTCAGTGGACTGCATCATGTACATGTATGTTGTTTTGTAAGGGACTATGCTGTATGCAGTGCTTTTTCTTTTGAGCTCAATGGTATGGAGTATTCTTATAGCATCTTGGCTGTCTTATTCAGACTATACTGGACTAAGGATGGAGCCTATAAAAAGAACCACTTCTAACTGAAACTGTGTGGATCAGATAGGTAATTTTAACGAAGACATACAGGTACTGTAACCAATGTGAGAAGGACATATGCCCATGCAGTGGCCTAATTTGGATAACCTTATATCTTGCTGTCTTATACTGGACTATAAGGATGGAGCCTATAAAAGGAACTACTTCTAAACTGTGTGGCTCAGTTAGTTAATTTTAACGAAGACAACGTCACTTACTGTAACCAATCTGAGAAGGACATATGAATTAAGTGGCCTAATTTGGATAATCATTTAGCTTTAAGGCTGCCACACTCAAAAAAGTTGCTGGGGTTTTTGTCTCTTGCATCAGGCTTTCCCACAGATTTGCATGCAACCTATAGACTGTCCGTCTGGTAAAATTTTTTACTTGAAAACAACACAAGTGTCACAGTTCAGCAAGGACTTAAAGTGAAATTACATTTTAGGCCATAATATTCTTTTGGAATCACTGTAAAGTCACGGGAACATTTACTCTGACTGTACAATGCAGTTTTATACACTAGAGGGCCTCCGAGGATGATGAATGAAAAATGATGATGATGGCTAGAGCAAAGGCCATAAATCCCCCATTCTATAATGGAAGAACCCGACATGGGAAGGGATAACCAGCATGTGGGATTTATGTGGGAATTTTTTCCCACATGCCCAAAAACCCACATAAATCCCACATGCTGATTTCATATAGGAAATATGTGGGACTTTTTTATAAGGGATGTGACGGAAAGACTGTAAATGCGTTGATATATATATATATATATATATATATATATATATATATATATATATATATATATATATATATATATTCTTTTTTGTTTATCTTATTTATGTGCGTTCCTAGTTTGCCTGCTCCATGTTCGTAATTCTTAGTGATCTGCTGTTTTAGTAGCCGATAATAATAATCAGTAATTTCCGCAGCCCTGGTCTTCTGTATTCTTTTTCTGTGAAGTTGTTTTGTGGCCCACCCAGGTCTGTCTAGACAGTCCAGCCAGACACGCTGTGCTGTAACACAATGAACGGAAAATCAACCAATGAGAAGCAGTCTCAGCTTACCGCGGTGACCGTGTCACGTGGTTCCGGCCAGAAGTCTTGCCACGCTGTTTGTCACGTAGACAAGGACTTGCGAAGAGAAGCTCGAAGAGAGAGGAACCTTACTACAGATCACGCAGTGAATCCACATCAACGAAACGAGGGCCCTCGCCTCCCTGTTAAGAAGACTGCAGCTTTCCCGGTGTAAGTTGTAAGTTGATATTCTTAGCCTCGAATAAATAGATTAATTAGTTGCGAAGCCCGTCTCGGGGAGGGTTTGGATACAAGGCGGCATAGGCTGGTACGTAAAGGCCTACGCTGGGGACTTGTACAGACTGGCGCAGGGGATTGTTGCCCAGTGAAGAAACCCAAGGAGACAGGCTGGTTAATAGGCTAAGTGGGAAGCACAGTATGTTTGAGGGAGTGGCGTTGCGTTAATTTGTGGTCTTGAGGGTCAGAAAGGCTGGTCCCGGGAGAAATAGGGGGCTGAAAAGCACTCTCACGCCTAAACCGACTGTACTAGATAGGCGGAGTCATAAATACGGCTAGAAACGTAGACAAATTACCCACCGTTTGGTGGAGATGACTAGCCGCTGCTAATAAGGGCCGTAATTCTGTTTTTATCTGAACTATTGTAAACTTAAAAGTTTATTTCTATCATTTGTTAGAGCTAGGACTTAGCACGGGACGCAGGGACCGTGTAAAAAAGGTAAAAATTATTTAGCATCTTACGCATCAGTTTCGCACGGGACGCAGGGACCGTGTGAGAGAAACAAAAATCTGTTTCGCACTTGACGCACCAAAGTTTAGCACGAGACGCACGGCTCGTGCGAAGGATGCAAAATCTGTTTCGCACTTGACGCACCAAAGTTTAGCACGAGACGCACGGCTCGTGCGAAGGATGCAAAATCTGTTTCGTACCTGACGCACCAAAGTTTAGCACGAGACGCACGGCTCGTGCGAAGGATGCAAAATCTGTTTCGCACTTGACGCACCAAAGTTTAGCACGAGACGCACGGCTCGTGCGAAGGATGCAAAATCTGTTTCGCACCTGACGCACCAAAGTTTAGCACGAGACGCACGGCTCGTGCGAAGGATGCAAAATCTGTTTCGCATCTGACGCACCAAAGTTTAGCACGAGACGCACGGCTCGTTCGAAGAATGCAAAATCTGTTTCGCACTTGACGCACCAAAGTTTAGCACGAGACGCACGGCTCGTGCGAAGGATGCAAAATCTGTTTCGCACCTGACGCACCAAAGTTTAGCACGAGACGCACGGCTCGTGCGAAGGATGCAAAATCTGTTTCGCACTTGACGCACCAAAGTTTAGCACGAGACGCACGGCTCGTGCGAAGGATGCAAAATCTGTTTCGCACTTGACGCACCAAAGTTTAGCACGAGACGCACGGCTCGTGCGTAGGATGCAAAATCTGTTTCGCACTTGACGCAACAAAGTTTAGCACGAGACGCACGGCTCGTGCGAAGGATGCAAAATCTGTTTCGCACTTGACGCACCAAAGTTTAGCACGAGACGCACGGCTCGTGCGAAGGATGCAAAATCTGTTTCGCACTTGACGCACCAAAGTTTAGCACGAGACGCACGGCTCGTTCGAAGGATGCAAAATCTGTTTCGCACTTGACGCACCAAAGTTTAGCACGAGACGCACGGCTCGTGCGAAGGATGCAAAATCTGTTTCGCCCCTGACGCACCAAAGTTTAGCACGAGACGCACGGCTCGTGCGAAGGATGCAAAATCTGTTTCGCACTTGACGCACCAAAGTTTAGCACGAGACGCACGGCTCGTGCGAAGGATGCAAAATCTGTTTCGCCCCTGACGCACCAAAGTTTAGCACGAGACGCACGGCTCGTGCGAAGGATGCAAAATCTGTTTCGCACTTGACGCACCAAAGTTTAGCACGAGACGCACGGCTCGTGCGAAGGATGCAAAATCTGTTTCGCCCCTGACGCACCAAAGTTTAGCACGAGACGCACGGCTCGTGCGAAGGATGCAAAATCTGTTTCGCACCTGACGCACCAAAGTTTAGCACGAGACGCACGGCTCGTGCGAAGGATGCAAAATCTGTTTCGCACCTGACGCACCAAAGTTTAGCACGAGACGCACGGCTCGTGCGAAGGATGCAAAATCTGTTTCGCACTTGACGCACCAAAGTTTAGCACGAGACGCACGGCTCGTGCGAAGGATGCAAAATCTGTTTCGCACCTAACGCACCAAAGTTTAGCACGAGACGCACGGCTCGTGCGAAGGATGCAAAATCTGTTTCGCACCTGACGCACCAAAGCTTATCACGTGACGCACGGCTCGTTAGGGAGGTACAGAAGTGATTTGCACAGGGTTTTGCATAAGACGCTCGAAGGCCACCGCAATTTCCAGTCTTTTTGCTTAATCGAATTTAAGACCAATGCTCATAAGAATCAATCTGTACATTTTTGATCTGTTGTAATTGATCTTTCTGGAATAAAACCTATCAGCGTCAAGGAACACTTTAGAATTTGTGTTGGTAAGTTATTTTGTTCGTCATAGCGTTAATCTGCCCCCCCCCCCATCTGTAGTTTTTCCCTAAGTGCACAAAAGATCCCAAACGGACCCCCTGGGGCGGGGGTCCGTTTGGGATCTTTTGTGCACAGAATACAAATCCTTTTGTTGAAAGGGAACCCACTGGAAACCCCTTTACATCAGGAAGAGGAACCCTGACTGAAGAGTTGGAGGAAAATAAAGCTTTACCCATGGACCCTATTGACGCCCCTGTTAATCCATCTGCCCGGGAAAATAAATGTGACATTAAGTCTGAAGAAGCGTGTCAATCACAGACGAGACCTACTGGAACAGACGATAATGCTCACCAGTGTGAAAGTTATCCAAAACAGAGTTTTCACGGAATTTCTGGGATACGGCCCGGGCTTTATGATGGCAAAACATCTTGGGAAGACTATCTGGCCCAATTCGAAATGGTCGCGGAGTTGCATCGATGGAGCGGTGGGGTAAAGGCAATGTGTTTGGCAGCTAGTCTTAGAGGGGACGCTCAGGCCATACTAGCTGACCTGGAGGCAGAGAAAAGAAGAAATTACACAGATCTGGTGGATGCGCTCTCTAGTAGGTTTGGTCCCACGCGCCAAACAGAGCTTCGAAGGATTCAGTTGAGAAATCGTGGCAGGAAAAAGGGGGAGACTATACCTGAACTAGCGCAAGATGTAAAGCGACTCACACGATTCGCTTATCCAGGTGCCTCGAGTCACCTGCAAGATCAGTTAGCACGGGATCATTTTGTTGATTGTTTAGAAGAGCCTGAACTGAGATTGGGCGTTCATCAAACCCGACCCAAAACTTTGGAGGAGGCTGTGCAGGCTGCACTTGAAATAGAAGCTTTTTATACAGTCGAAAGACAAAGAAATTTTCCGCTCAGAAAAGCAGTGAGGGTACTACATTCTGACCAGGGCATGACAAACACTCTGGCCCCTCCTATGTACCACGCAGAGACGCAATTAACAAACAGAGTGCAGACCGATACTGTCAGTGAATTGAGAGAGGCAGTATCCCAGTTGGCCACAGACATAGCTGCCCTTAAAACCTCACTTACAGCCAAGGAGAGTAATAACCGTCAGTCTTACTCATGGGCACCAGGTAATAGACAGCGATATGAGGACAGAAGGCCTAACGTTCCACGTAATGCGTGTTGGAGTTGTGGTAAACTGGGTCATTTCAAGAGGGACTGTCCAGAGGACAAGGTCGATACTCCATCAGGACGTGAGTCCCCCGCCCAGGAAAACCGGGATCTGTCGAGGGTGGGGGTCGACGTTCGACAGGACTCATAAACAGACCCAACATAATTACAGTAAGGGCCGGCAGTAATTCTACCACGGAAATGGATGGTATTTACGTACACTTAAAAGTGGAGGGTGTCCCAGTAGCCTGCTTAGTTGATACGGGTGCAAATGTGTCAGTGTTAAGCCGCACCTTTCTACTTAAATTCCCAGAAGAAAAACAGGTGGATTGCACTCAGGTGAATAATAAGATGTCTTTGGCTGATGGAAAATCTGTGCCGCTACACGGCCTTTTGGAAGCAGGCGTCAACATAGATGGAAACCTCGTCCAGCGTAAATTCTGGGTTGCTGATATCGACGTTGAGTGCATTTTAGGTTTAGATTTCCTAGGAGAATACAATTATTGCATAGATACCCGTAGGAGGATGGTCTGGAGAGAAAATAGCACATCGACACAAGGGAATGGAGAAGAAAAATCTGCCATTCATGTTCGACGAATAAAAGCAGAAGATACTGTATGTATCCCACCCAACAGTGAAGTTCTCATCCCAGGGAAAGTGGAAAACGCCCCAAAGGAACAGATGTTTGGACTTGTTCAACGACATGAAAAGTTTGCAGAGAAGAAAGGCCTTTTAGCAGCTCGTTCTCTTTCGGATATGTCTACAGGCATCATACCAGTACGTGTAGCAAATCTTTCAACAGAACCGGTGACCGTGTACAAAGAGACGAATTTGGCCACCTGCGAAGGCGTTGAAGTAATCCCGCCAGCTGCCCAAGCCCATCCCGATGAAAAGGTTACCCCGGAGTCTGATTTTCAACTCCCAGAGACAGTTTCGCACCTGTACAATGAATCAATCACAGATTTGGATGACTGTCAGAAGGGGAAGGCAAAGGCTTTTCTTCAGAAACATTCAGAGGCATTTTCAAAAGGCTCAGACGATTTAGGAAGAACTACAATTGTGAAACACACTATTGACACAGAAACAAATAGGTCAGTGAAACAGGCTGCCCGGCGCCTACCCATGCACAAACAAGATGAAGCAAGTAAGATCGTGGATGAAATGCTTTCCAGTGGAGTGATTGAACCTTCGAGCGGTCCTTGGTCATCCCCGATTGTTCTCGTAAAGAAGGACGGCTCGTTGCGTTTCTGTGTGGATTATAGGAAGGTTAACTCCCTTACCGAGAAAGATTCCTATCCTTTGCCAAGAATCAACGACTCCCTGGACATGTTAGGCGGTGCAAAATGGTTTTCCACACTCGACCTCGCTAGTGGCTACTGGCAGATTGAAGTTCAAGATGAAGACAGGCCTAAGACTGCTTTTGTTACCCATCGCGGCCTCTTCCAGTTCTGTGTTATGCCGTTCGGGCTTTGCAACGCACCGGCGACTTTTGAACGCTTGATGGAACGGGTGTTGGGTGGTTTACGATGGGAAAGTTGCCTGGTGTATTTGGACGATATTATTATGCATGCAAAGACCTTTGAAGAGCACGTCCAACGCCTTGATGTGGTCGTACAGAGGTTAACACAAGCGGGGCTGAATTTGTCTGCCAAGAAATGCAAACTATTCCAGAAGAAAAGTGGGGTTTTTAGGTCACATTGTTACACCGGAGGGAATTGAAACGGACTCAACTAAAATTGAAGCTATACAGACTTGGCCAAGGCCCATCAATAAAACTGAAGTCAGAAGATTCTTGGGTATCTGCACATACTACCGAAGGTTCGTGGAAAACTTTGCGTCTATCGCCAAGCCGCTACACCGGCTGACAGAAAAAGGAAGTGAATTCTTATGGAACCAGGACTGTGAAGGAGCCTTCATCTGTCTTAAGAGGAGACTTACCACTTCTCCAGTGTTGGCGTACCCTCTCAGAGAAGGAAAATTCGTTTTGGACACTGACGCCAGTGACTTTGGTGTAGGGGCAGTTTTGTCACAACAGCAAGGACAAACGGAACGAGTTATAGCATACTTCAGCGAAACTCTGGGAAAAGCTGAACGGCGGTATTGTGTGACCAGGAAAGAATTGTTAGCGATTATCCTAGCCGTCAAACATTTTCACCACTACCTGTTTGGAACAAAGTTCCTAGTGAGAACTGATCACGGGGCCCTGCGATGGCTCTTACGCTTCCGTAATCCCGAAGGCCAGATAGCACGATGGATAGAGACCTTGGGCAACTACAATTTCGAGATACAATATAGACCAGGAAGGGTCCACGGAAATGCAGATGTCCTTTCAAGAAGGCCCTGTGGCGAATGCTCGAAGTGCGAAAGAGAGGAAAGTAAAGAGACACTGAGGAGTGCGACTGACCAGGGAGAAGAATCAGTCAACTGTCCGCGACTGCAAGAAGTTAAGTTATGCAGGTCTCTAGAAGGTCCCACCGCAAAGGCGCCGGAGGGGGCAACGGAGGAAGAACCAGAGGAGAAACCGGAAGGGTAACTGGGGGAGAAACCAGGGGAGCAACCGGAGGAGAAACCGGAGGAGGGAGAAGCCAACAATGAGACGACATCAAGTACTCCCCTGGAGAACAAGCCTACGTGGCCAGGAGTTTGGTCGGTGGCTAAATTGCGGGAGTTACAGCAACGTGATGAAGATACCCGTATAATGGTACAGTGGAAGGTGGAGGGACGGCGTCCAGCATGGGAAGAAGTTTCTTGTATGAACCGCACGGTTCATAATTATTGGCTTCAATGGGATAGTCTTTATTTACGTGAGGGGGTACTTTATCGCAGATTTGAGTCCAATGATGGCCTAACGAGTACTGCCCAGCTGGTTGTTCCTAGTGAAATGAAACGCATGGTTTGGGAGCTGACTCATTCTCACCCCGTATCCGGACATCTCATGAGCAGAAAAACAATATATCGGATCCGGCAAAGTTACTATTGGAGTGGCTATCGAAACAACATTGAGCTGTGGTGTAGACAGTGTGACCTTTGCCAATCTCGAAAGGGACCAAAACTCAAGCGAAAAGGCAAGATCAAGAAATGTCAAGCCGGAGAGCCTCTTCAACGAATAGCTATGGACATTATGGGACCACTGCCGACCACTGAGAGGAGGAACAAGTATATCCTAGTGATCTGTGATTACTTTTCCAAGTGGACCGAAGCAACAGCTATACCAAATCAGGAAGCCGTGACTATAGCCAAAGTACTTGTCGAGAGTTTTGTTTGTCGCTTCGGTATACCAGGAGAACTGCATTCGGATCAGGGTCGGCAGTTTGAGGCGACGTTGTTCCAGGAGGTATGCAAGCTTCTTGGTGTCCTGAAGACCAGGACCACACCATACCATCCACAGTCGGATGGTATGGTTGAGCGATTCAACAGGACTCTGGAGTCGATGCTTGCTGTTGTGACTTCCTCCGATCAACGAGACTGGGATAGCTGGCTCCCCTACTTGAATATGGCGTATAATTCTGCCGTACACGAGACCACGGGTTTTAGCCCTGCAGAAATTATGTTTGGAAGGCAGATGAGAACACCCTTGGAGTGCATTTGGTCATCTCCGGCTGACGGTACGGAGGATGCGGCCACTTACCCAGAATTTGTAGGAAGTTTAAAGGAGAAATTGAAGAAAATCAGCAAATTGGCTAGGTGTCACATGAAGTCTAGTGGCGAGAGACAAAAGGAATTTGCAGACAGAAATTCCATCATGGAAACCTTTGAGCCTGGTGATCTCGTCTGGGTGTATCAACCTGCCGTGAGAAAGGGGCGTTCCCCCAAATTACATTGTCCCTGGAAGGGTCCCTTCCTCATTGTTAATAGAATCAACGACATTCTTTATCGGGTTCAATTTGGTCCTAAGCGGAAACCAAAGGTCCTTCATTTTAATCGCATCCGGCGGTACGAGGGCATCGCCAGACCTGCCTGGGTGCAACGCTTCGAACCGAAAGAGCAGACTCGTGGGGAAGGGATAAAAGCAAAAGGGCAGGGAGAGTATTCCGAGGGTGCAAACCCGGATACAATTGAGTTAACTAGCATAGACAGTCAGTCGAGGGAACAATCCGAAAACACAAATCAAGAAAATAGAACTTTAGACATAGATGACGGGGTCCACGGCACAATAAGGAGTGAAGGACAGGTTTCACCAGCTGTGGAAATCCAGCTTTGTTAGAGGGAAGAGAATAGTAAAGCCCGCTATAAGATATGGCTTTGAAACATAATGCTGGAATTTCACGTAGTAAAAGTTTTTTTTTTTCAGAGTTTTGTGGTCTCGAGATGTCTCAGTCGAGGAGGAGTCGATCCCCCCTACAGAAAGAGAGAGGTTAGGTCCGAGGACAGAAAAGCCCGGGAAGGAAGTACTGCAAGATCTCTTTTCACGACCGAATATCGATGTAGAGACTGTGGGTTAAGGTTTGTAAACAAAGGAACCCTCATGCGGCACGCTGGAGAGAAACACCAGTCCAGGTTGTGGGAGTGTACACAATGCCCCTACCGAAGCAACCGAAAGGGGGATCTACAAAGGCACGAAAACAAGCTCCACCGACCGACTACGAGCAAACGGGAAGGTCTCTCTAAGCAGGAGAAGAGCACGAAACCGTCCGAGAATCCGACAAGTCCGAAACACAGAAAAATCGAGTTGAAGGTAAAAGAGGGAGGGCAAAAAGAAGAAGCCGAAGATGACGTTCTTTCAACCAGAGCCCCTAGTCCGGCACCTTGGTCCCCTGTAAGTAATGATGAAGTTAAAACGGTGGAAGATGAAGTAAGGCGGGCTGAGCAGGACCAAGGCGATCACGTCCAGAAAAGTATGAATTACCATAGCTACGCCTTCATTCTTTCGAGAGAAGGGGGTAGTGTGACGGAAAGACTGTAAATGCGTTGATATATTTTGTTTTTTGTTTATCTTATTCATGTGCGTTCCTAGTTTGCCTGCTCCATGTTCGTAATTCTTAGTGATCTGCTGTTTTAGTAGCCGATAATAATAATCAGTAATTTCTGCAGCCCTGGTCTTCTGTATTCTTTTTCTGTGAAGTTGTTTTGTGGCCCACCCAGGTCTGTCTAGACAGTCCAGCCAGACACGCTGTGCTGTAACACAATGAACGGAAAATCAACCAATGAGAAGCAGTCTCAGCTTACCGCGGTGACCGTGTCACGTGGTTCCGGCTAGAAGTCTTGCCACGCTGTTTGTCACGTAGACAAGGACTTGCGAAGAGAAGCTCGAAGAGAGAGGAACCTTACTACAGATCACGCAGTGAATCCATAGCAACGAAACGAGGGCCCGCGCCTCCCTGTTAAGAAGACTGCAGCTTTCCCGGTGTAAGTTGTAAGTTGATATTCTTAGCCTTGAATAAATAGATTAATTAGTTGCGAAGCCCGTCTCGGGGAGGGTTTGGATACAAGGCGGCATAGGCTGGTACGTAAAGGCCTACGCTGGGGACTTGTACAGACTGGGGCAGGGGATTGTTGCCCAGTGAAGAAACCCAAGGAGACAGGCTGGTTAATAGGCTAAGTGGGAAGCACAGTATGTTTGAGGGAGTGGCGTTGCGTTAATTTGTGGTCTTGAGGGTCAGAAAGGCTGGTCCCGGGAGAAATAGGGGGCTGAAAAGCACTCTCACGCCTAAACCGACTGTACTAGATAGGCGGAGTCATAAATACGGCTAGAAACGTAGACAAATTACCCACCGTTTGGTGGAGATGACTAGCCGCTGCTAATAAGGGCCGTAATACTGTTTTTATCTGAACTATTGTAAACTTAAAAGTTTATTTCTATCATTTGTTACAGCTAGGACTTAGCACGGGACGCAGGGACCGTGTAAGAAAGGTAAAAATTATTTAGCATCTGACGCATCAGTTTCGCACGGGACGCAGGGACCGTGTGAGAGAAACAAAAATCTGTTTCGCACTTGACGCACCAAAGTTTAGCACGAGACGCACGGCTCGTGCGAAGGATGCAAAATCTGTTTCGCACTTGACGCACCAAAGTTTAGCACGAGACGCACGGCTCGTGCGAAAGATGCAAAATCTGTTTCGCACTTGACGCACCAAAGTTTAGCACGAGACGCACGGCTCGTGCGAAGGATGCAAAATCTGTTTCGCACCTGACGCACCAAAGTTTAGCACGAGACGCACGGCTCGTGCGAAGGATGCAAAATCTGTTTCGCACCTGACGCACCAAAGTTTAGCACGAGACGCACGGCTCGTGCGAAGGATGCAAAATCTGTTTCGCACCTGACGCACCAAAGTTTAGCACGAGACGCACGGCTCGTGCGAAGGATGCAAAATCTGTTTCGCACTTGACACAGCAAAGTTTAGCACGAGACGCACGGCTCGTGCGAAGGATGCAAAATCTGTTTCGCACCTGACGCACCAAAGTTTAGCACGAGACGCACGGCTCGTGCGAAGGATGCAAAATCTGTTTCGCACCTGACGCACCAAAGCTTATCACGTGACGCACGGGTCGTGTGGGAGGTACAGAAGTGATTTGCACAGGGTTTCGCATAAGACGCTCGAAGGCCACCGCAATTTCCAGTCTTTTTGCTTAATCGAATTTAAGACCAATGCTCATAAGAATCAATCTGTACATTTTTGATCTGTTGTAATTGATCTTTCTGGAATAAAACCTATCAGCGTCAAGGAACACTTTAGAATTTGTGTTGGTATAAGTTATTTTGTTCGTCATAGCGTTAAGTTAATCTGCCCCCCCCCCCATCTGTAGTTTTTCCCTAAGTGCACAAAAGATCCGAAACGGACCCCCTGGGGCGGGGGGTCCGTTTGGGATCTTTTGTGCACAGAATACAAATCCTTTTGTTGAAAGGGAACCCACTGGAAACCCCTTTACATCAGGAAGAGGAACCCTGACTGAAGAGTTGGAGGAAAATAAAGCTTTACCCATGGACCCTATTGACGCCCCTGTTAATCCATCTGCCCGGGAAAATAAATGTGACATTAAGTCTGAAGAAGCGTGTCAATCACAGACGAGACCTACTGGAACAGACGATAATGCTCACCAGTGTGAAAGTTATCCAAAACAGAGTTTTTACGGAATTTCTGGGATACGGCCCGGCTTTATGATGGCAAAACATCTTGGGAAGACTATCTGGCCCAATTCGAAATGGTCGCGGAGTTGCATCGATGGAGCGGTGGGGTAAAGGCAATGTGTTTGGCAGCTAGTCTTAGAGGGGACGCTCGGGCCATACTAGCTGACCTGGAGGCAGAGAAAAGAAGAAATTACACAGATCTGGTGGATGCGCTCTCTAGTAGGTTTGGTCCCACGCGCCAAACAGAGCTTCGAAGGATTCAGTTGAGAAATCGTGGCAGGAAAAAGGGGGAGACTATACCTGAACTAGCGCAAGATGTAAAGCGACTCACACGATTCGCTTATCCAGGTGCCTCGAGTCACCTGCAAGATCAGTTAGCACGGGATCATTTTGTTGATTGTTTAGAAGAGCCTGAACTGAGATTGGGCGTTCATCAAACCCGACCCAAAACTTTGGAGGAGGCTGTGCAGGCTGCACTTGAAATAGAAGCTTTTTATACAGTCGAAAGACAAAGAAATTTTCCGCTCAGAAAAGCAGTGAGGGTACTACATTCTGACCAGGGCATGACAAACACTCTGGCCCCTCCTATGTACCACGCAGAGACGCAATTAACAAACAGAGTGCAGACCGATACTGTCAGTGAATTGAGAGAGGCAGTATCCCAGTTGGCCACAGACATAGCTGCCCTTAAAACCTCACTTACAGCCAAGGAGAGTAATAACCGTCAGTCTTACTCATGGGCACCAGGTAATAGACAGCGATATGAGGACAGAAGGCCTAACGTTCCACGTAATGCGTGTTGGAGTTGTGGTAAACTGGGTCATTTCAAGAGGGACTGTCCAGAGGACAAGGTCGATACTCCATCAGGACGTGAGTCCCCCGCCCAGGAAAACCGGGATCTGTCGAGGGTGGGGGTCGACGTTCGACAGGACTCATAAACAGACCCAACATAATTACAGTAAGGGCCGGCAGTAATTCTACCACGGAAATGGATGGTATTTACGTACACTTGAAAGTGGAGGGTGTCCCAGTAGCCTGCTTAGTTGATACGGGTGCAAATGTGTCAGTGTTAAGCCGCACCTTTCTACTTAAATTCCCAGAAGAAAAACAGGTGGATTGCACTCAGGTGAATAATAAGATGTCTTTGGCTGATGGAAAATCTGTGCCGCTACACGGCCTTTTGGAAGTAGGCGTCAACATAGATGGAAACCTCGTCCAGCGTAAATTCTGGGTTGCTGATATCGACGTTGAGTGCATTTTAGGTTTAGATTTCCTAGGAGAATACAATTATTGCATAGATACCCGTAGGAGGATGGTCTGGAGAGAAAATAGCACATCGACACAAGGGAATGGAGAAGAAAAATCTGCCATTCATGTTCGACGAATAAAAGCAGAAGATACTGTATGTATCCCACCCAACAGTGAAGTTCTCATCCCAGGGAAAGTGGAAAACGCCCCAAAGGAACAGATGTTTGGACTTGTTCAACGACATGAAAGGTTTGCAGAGAAGAAAGGCCTTTTAGCAGCTCGTTCTCTTTCGGATATGTCTACAGGCATCATACCAGTACGTGTAGCAAATCTTTCAACAGAACCGGTGACCGTGTACAAAGAGACGAATTTGGCCACCTGCGAAGGCGTTGAAGTAATCCCGCCAGCTGCCCAAGCCCATCCCGATGAAAAGGTTACCCCGGAGTCTGATTTTCAACTCCCAGAGACAGTTTCGCACCTGTACAATGAATTAATCACAGATTTGGATGACTGTCAGAAGGGGAAGGCAAAGGCTTTTCTTCAGAAACATTCAGAGGCATTTTCAAAAGGCTCAGACGATTTAGGAAGAACTACAATTGTGAAACACACTATTGACACAGAAACAAATAGGTCAGTGAAACAGGCTGCCCGGCGCCTACCCATGCACAAACAAGATGAAGCAAGTAAGATCGTGGATGAAATGCTTTCCAGTGGAGTGATTGAACCTTCGAGCGGTCCTTGGTCATCCCCGATTGTTCTCGTAAAGAAGGACGGCTCGTTGCGTTTCTGTGTGGATTATAGGAAGGTTAACGCCCTTACCAAGAAAGATTCCTATCCTTTGCCAAGAATCAACGACTCCCTGGACATGTTAGGCGGTGCAAAATGGTTTTCCACACTCGACCTCGCTAGTGGCTACTGGCAGATTGAAGTTCAAGATGAAGACAGGCCTAAGACTGCTTTTGTTACCCATCGCGGCCTCTTCCAGTTCTGTGTTATGCCGTTCGGGCTTTGCAACGCACCGGCGACTTTTGAACGCTTGATGGAACGGGTGTTGGGTGGTTTACGATGGGAAAGTTGCCTGGTGTATTTGGACGATATTATTATGCATGCAAAGACCTTTGAAGAGCACGTCCAACGCCTTGATGTGGTCGTACAGAGGTTAACACAAGCGGGGCTGAATTTGTCTGCCAAGAAATGCAAACTATTCCAGAGAAAAGTGGGGTTTTTAGGTCACATTGTTACACCGGAGGGAATTGAAACGGACTCAACTAAAATTGAAGCTATACAGACTTGGCCAAGGCCCATCAATAAAACTGAAGTCAGAAGATTCTTGGGTATCTGCACATACTACCGAAGGTTCGTGGAAAACTTTGCGTCTATCGCCAAGCCGCTACACCGGCTGACAGAAAAAGGAAGTGAATTCTTATGGAACCAGGACTGTGAAGGAGCCTTCATCTGTCTTAAGAGGAGACTTACCACTTCTCCAGTGTTGGCGTACCCTCTCAGAGAAGGAAAATTCGTTTTGGACACTGACGCCAGTGACTTTGGTGTAGGGGCAGTTTTGTCACAACAGCAAGGACAAACGGAACGAGTTATAGCATACTTCAGCGAAACTCTGGGAAAAGCTGAACGGCGGTATTGTGTGACCAGGAAAGAATTGTTAGCGATTATCCTAGCCGTCAAACATTTTCACCACTACCTGTTTGGAACAAAGTTCCTAGTGAGAACTGATCACGGGGCCCTGCGATGGCTCTTACGCTTCCGTAATCCCGAAGGCCAGATAGCACGATGGATAGAGACCTTGGGCAACTACAATTTCGAGATACAATATAGACCAGGAAGGGTCCACGGAAATGCAGATGTCCTTTCAAGAAGGCCCTGTGGCGAATGCTCGAAGTGCGAAAGAGAGGAAAGTAAAGAGACACTGAGGAGTGCGACTGACCAGGGAGAAGAATCAGTCAACTGTCCGCGACTGCAAGAAGTTAAGTTATGCAGGTCTCTAGAAGGTCCCACCGCAAAGGCGCCGGAGGGGGCAACGGAGGAAGAACCAGAGGAGAAACCGGAAGGGGAACTGGGGGAGAAACCAGGGGAGCAACCGGAGGAGGAACCGGAGGAGAAACCGGAGGAGGGAGAAGCCAACAATGAGACGACATCAAGTACTCCCCTGGAGAACAAGCCTACGTGACCAGGAGTTTGGTCGGTGGCTAAATTGCGGGAGTTACAGCAACGTGATGAAGATACCCGTATAATGGTACAGTGGAAGGTGGAGGGACGGCGTCCAGCATGGGAAGAAGTTTCTTGTATGAACCGCACGGTTCATAATTATTGGCTTCAATGTGATAGTCTTTATTTACGTGAGGGGGTACTTTATCGCAGATTTGAGTCCAATGATGGCCTAACGAGTACTGCCCAGCTGGTTGTTCCTAGTGAAATGAAACGCATGGTTTGGGAGCTGGCTCATTCTCACCCCGTATCCGGACATCTCATGAGCAGAAAAACAATATATCGGATCCGGCAAAGTTACTATTGGAGTGGCTATCGAAACAACATTGAGCTGTGGTGTAGACAGTGTGACCTTTGCCAATCTCGAAAGGGACCAAAACTCAAGCGAAAAGGCAAGATCAAGAAATGTCAAGCCGGAGAGCCTCTTCAACGAATAGCTATGGACATTATGGGACCACTGCCGACCACTGAGAGGAGGAACAAGTATATCCTAGTGATCTGTGATTACTTTTCCAAGTGGACCGAAGCAACAGCTATACCAAATGAGGAAGCCGTGACTATAGCCAAAGTACTTGTCGAGAGTTTTGTTTGTCGCTTCGGTATACCAGGAGAACTGCATTCGGATCAGGGTCGGCAGTTTGAGGCGACGTTGTTCCAGGAGGTATGCAAGCTTCTTGGTGTCCTGAAGACCAGGACCACACCATACCATCCACAGTCGGATGGTATGGTTGAGCGATTCAACAGGACTCTGGAGTCGATGCTTGCTGTTGTGACTTCCTCCGATCAACGAGACTGGGATAGCTGGCTCCCCTACTTGAATATGGCGTGTAATTCTGCCGTACACGAGACCACGGGTTTTAGCCCTGCAGAAATTATGTTTGGAAGGCAGATGAGAACGCCCTTGGAGTGCATTTGGTCATCTCCGGCTAATGGTACGGAGGATGCGGCCACTTACCCAGAATTTGTAGGAACTTTAAGGGAGAAATTGAAGAAAATCAGCGAAATGGCTAGGTGTCACATGAAGTCTAGTGGCGAGAGACAAAAGGAATTTGCAGACAGAAATTCCATCATGGAAACCTTTGTGCCTGGTGATCTCGTCTGGGTGTATCAACCTGCCGTGAGAAAGGGGCGTTCCCCCAAATTACATTGTCCCTGGAAGGGTCCCTTCCTCATTGTTAATAGAATCAACGACATTCTTTATCGGGTTCAATTTGGTCCTAAGCGGAAACCAAAGGTCCTTCATTTTAATCGCATCCGGCGGTACGAGGGCATCGCCAGACCTGCCTGGGTGCAACGCTTCGAACCGAAAGAGCAGACTCGTGGTGAAGGGATAAAAGCAAAAGGGCAGGGAGAGTATTCCGAGGGTGCAAAACCGGATACAATTGAGTTAACTAGCATAGACAGTCAGTCGAGGGAACAATCCGAAAACACAAATCAAGAAAATAGAACTTTAGACATAGATGACGGGGTCCACGGCACAATAAGGAGTGAAGGACAGGTTTCACCAGCTGTGGAAATCCAGCTTTGTTAGAGGGAAGAGAATAGTAAAGCCCCCTATAAGATATGGCTTTGAAACATAATGCTGGAATTTCACGTAGTAAAAGTTTTTTTTTTTTTTTCAGAGTTTTGTGGTCTCGAGATGTCTCAGTCGAGGAGGAGTCGATCCCCCCTACAGAAAGAGAGAGGTTAGGTCCGAGGACAGAAAGGCCCGGGAAGGAAGTACTGCAAGATCTCTTTTCACGACCGAATATCGATGTAGAGACTGTGGGTTAAGGTTTGTAAACAAAGGAACCCTCATGCGGCACGCTGGAGAGAAACACCAGTCCAGGTTGTGGGAGTGTACACAATGCCCCTACCGAAGCAACCGAAAGGGGGATCTACAAAGGCACGAAAACAAGCTCCACCGACCGACTACGAGCAAACGGGAAGGTCTCTCTAAGCAGGAGAAGAGCATGAAACCGTCCGAGAATCCGACAAGTCCGAAACACAGAAAAATCGAGTTGAAGGTAAAAGAGGGAGGGCAAAAAGAAGAAGCCGAAGATGACGTTCTTTCAACCAGAGCCCCTAGTCCGGCACCTTGGTCCCCTGTAAGTAATGATGAAGTTAAAACGGTGGAAGAAGAAGTAAGGCGGGCTGAGCAGGACCAAGGCGATCACGTCCAGAAAAGTATGAATTACCATAGCTACGCCATAGGAGTCGGCTGGACAATGAAGCGGGTAATCAAGACCCTGCGGTACCCAGACGGGAGAGTTTTGGAAATAGACTCGAGGGAGGTACAGCCCACACCGGAGGATCAAGCCTAGAGTTAATGCGGGACGCATTCTTTCGAGAGAAGGGGGTAGTGTGACGGAAAGACTGTAAATGCGTTGATATATTTTGTTTTTTTGTTTATCTTATTTATGTGCGTTCCTAGTTTGCCTGCTCCATGTTCGTAATTCTTAGTGACCTGCTGTTTTAGTAGCCGATAATAATAATCAGTAATTTCTGCAGCCCTGGTCTTCTGTATTCTTTTTCTGTGAAGTTGTTTTGTGGCCCACCTAGGTCTGTCTAGACAGTCCAGCCAGACACGCTGTGCTGTAACACAATGAACGGAAAATCAACCAATGAGAAGCAGTCTCAGCTTACCGCGGTGACCGTGTCACGTGGTTCCGGCCAGAAGTCTTGCCACGCTGTTTGTCACGTAGACAAGGACTTGCGAAGAGAAGCTCGAAGAGAGAGGAACCTTACTACAGATCACGCAGTGAATCCACATCAACGAAACGAGGGCCCGCGCCTCCCTGTTAAGAAGACTGCAGCTTTCCCGGTGTAAGTTGTAAGTTGATATTCTTAGCCTCGAATAAATAGATTAATTAGTTGCGAAGCCCGTCTCGGGGAGGGTTTGGATACAAGGCGGCATAGGCTGGTACGTAAAGGCCTACGCTGGGGACTTGTACAGACTGGGGCAGGGGATTGTTGCCCAGTGAAGAAACCCAAGGAGACAGGCTGGTTAATAGGCTAAGTGGGAAGCACAGTATGTTTGAGGGAGTGGCGTTGCGTTAATTTGTGGTCTTGAGGGTCAGAAAGGCTGGTCCCGGGAGAAATAGGGGGCTGAAAAGCACTCCCACGCCTAAACCGACAGTACTAGATAGGCGGAGTCATAAATACGGCTAGAAACGTAGACACATTACCCACCGTTTGGTGGAGATGACTAGCCGCTGCTAATAAGGGCCGTAATTCTGTTTTTATCTGAACCATTGTAAACTTAAAAGTTTATTTCTATCATTTGTTAGAGCTAGGACTTAGCACGGGACGCAGGGACCGTGTAAGAAAGGTAAAAATTATTTAGCACCTTACGCATCAGTTTCGCACGGGACGCAGGGACCGTGTGAGAGAAACAAAAATCTGTTTCGCACTTGACGCACCAAAGTTTAGCACGAGACGCACGGCTCGTGCGAAGGATGCAAAATATGTTTCGCACCTGACGCACCAAAGTTTAGCACGAGACGCACGGCTCGTGCGAAGGATGCAAAATCTGTTTCGCACCTGACGCACCAAAGTTTAGCACGAGACGCACGGCTCGTTCGAAGGATGCAAAATCTGTTTCGCACTTGACGCACCAAAGTTTAGCACGAGACGCACGGCTCGTGCGAAGGATGCAAAATCTGTTTCGCACCTGACGCACCAAAGTTTAGCACGAGACGCACGGCTCGTGCGAAGGATGCAAAATCTGTTTCGCACTTGACGCACCAAAGTTTAGCACGAGACGCACGGCTCGTGCGAAGGATGCAAAATCTGTTTCGCACTTGACGCACCAAAGTTTAGCACGAGACGCACGGCTCGTGCGAAGGATGCAAAATCTGTTTCGCACCTGACGCACCAAAGTTTAGCACGAGACGCACGGCTCGTGCGAAGGATGCAAAATCTGTTTCGCACCTGACGCACCAAAGTTTAGCACGAGACGCACGGCTCGTGCGAAGGATGCAAAATCTGTTTCGCACCTGACGCACCAAAGTTTAGCACGAGACGCACGGCTCGTGCGAAGGATGCAAAATCTTTTTCGCACCTGACGCACCAAAGTTTAGCACGAGACGCACGGCTCGTGCGAAGGATGCAAAATCTGTTTCGCACCTGACGCACCAAAGCTTATCACGTGACGCACGGCTCGTGTGGGAGGTACAGAAGTGATTTGCACAGGGTTTCGCATAAGACGCTCGAAGGCCACCGCAATTTCCAGTCTTTTTGCTTAATCGAATTTAAGACCAATGCTCATAAGAATCAATCTGTACATTTTTGATCTGTTGTAATTGATCTTTCTGGAATAAAACCTATCAGCGTCAAGGAACACTTTAGAATTTGTGTTGGTAAGTTATTTTGTTCGTCATAGCGTTAAGTTAATCTGCCCCCCCCCCCATCTGTAGTTTTTCCCTAAGTGCACAAAAGATCCCAAATGGACCCCCTGGGGCGAGGGGTCCGTTTGGGATCTTTTGTGCACAGAATACAAATCCTTTTGTTGAAAGGGAACCCACTGGAAACCCCTTTACATCAGGAAGAGGAACCCTGACTGAAGAGTTGGAGGAAAATAAAGCTTTACCCATGGACCCTATTGACGCCCCTGTTAATCCATCTGCCCGGGAAAATAAATGTGACATTAAGTCTGAAGAAGCGTGTAAATCACAGACGAGACCTACTGGAACAGACGATAATGCTCACTAGTGTGAAAGTTATCCAAAACAGAGTTTTCACGGAATTTCTGGGATACGGCCCGGGCTTTATGATGGCAAAACATCTTGGGAAGACTATCTGGCCCAATTCGAAATGGTCGCGGAGTTGCATCGATGGAGCGGTGGGGTAAAGGCAATGTGTTTGGCAGCTAGTCTTAGAGGGGACGCTCGGGCTATACTAGCTGACCTGGAGGCAGAGAAAAGAAGAAATTACACAGATCTGGTGGATGCGCTCTCTAGTAGGTTTGGTCCCACGCGCCAAACAGAGCTTCGAAGGATTCAGTTGAGAAATCGTGGCAGGAAAAAGGGGGAGACTATACCTGAACTAGCGCAAGATGTAAAGCGACTCACACGATTCGCTTATCCAGGTGCCTCGAGTCACCTGCAAGATCAGTTAGCACGGGATCATTTTGTTGATTGTTTAGAAGAGCCTGAACTGAGATTGGGCGTTCATCAAACCCGACCCAAAACTTTGGAGGAGGCTGTGCAGGCTGCACTTGAAATAGAAGCTTTTTATACAGTCGAAAGACAAAGAAATTTTCCGCTCAGAAAAGCAGTGAGGGTACTACATTCTGACCAGGGCATGACAAACACTCTGGCCCCTCCTATGTACCACGCAGAGACGCAATTAACAAACAGAGTGCAGACCGATACTGTCAGTGAATTGAGAGAGGCAGTATCCCAGTTGGCCACAGACATAGCTGCCCTTAAACCTCACTTACAGCCAAGGAGAGTAATAACCGTCAGTCTTACTCATGGGCACCAGGTAATAGACAGCGATATGAGGACAGAAGGCCTAACGTTCCACGTAATGCGTGTTGGAGTT
This sequence comes from Holothuria leucospilota, assembly GCA_029531755.1. Lineage (NCBI taxonomy): Eukaryota > Metazoa > Echinodermata > Holothuroidea > Aspidochirotida > Holothuriidae > Holothuria > Holothuria leucospilota. Next base: position 230,740 of record JAIZAY010000032.1, read on the forward strand.
GTGGTAAACTGGGTCATTTCAAGAGGGACTGTCCAGAGGACAAGGTCGATACTCCATCAGGACGTGAGTCCCCCGCCCAGGAAAACCGGGATCTGTCGAGGGTGGGGGTCGACGTTCGACAGGACTCATAAACAGACCCAACATAATTACAGTAAGGGCCGGCAGTAATTCTACCACGGAAATGGATGGTATTTACGTACACTTGAAAGTGGAGGGTGTCCCAGTAGCCTGCTTAGTTGATACGGGTGCAAATGTGTCAGTGTTAAGCCGCACCTTTTCTACTTAAATTCCCAGAAGAAAAACAGGTGGATTGCACTCAGGTGAATAATAAGATGTCTTTGGCTGATGGAAAATCTGTGCCGCTACACGGCCTTTTGGAAGCAGGCGTCAACATAGATGGAAACCTCGTCCAGCGTAAATTCTGGTTGCTGATATCGACGTTGAGTGCATTTTAGGTTTAGATTTTCCTAGGAGAATACAATTATTGCATAGATACCCGTAGGAGGATGGTCTGGAGAGAAAATAGCACATCGACACAAGGGAATGGAGAAGAAAATCTGCCATTCATGTTCGACGAATAAAAGCAGAAGATACTGTATGTATCCCACCCAACAGTGAAGTTCTCTCATCCCAGGGAAAGTGGAAAACGCCCCAAAGGAACAGATGTTTGGACTTGTTCAACGACATGAAAAGTTTGCAGAGAAGAAAGGCCTTTTAGCAGCTCGTTCTCTTTCGGATATGTCTACAGGCATCATACCAGTACGTGTAGCAAATCTTTCAACAGAACCGGTGACCGTGTACAAAGAGACGAATTTGGCCACCTGCGAAGGCGTTGAAGTAATCCCGCCAGCTGCCCAAGCCCATCCCGATGAAAAGGTTACCCCGGAGTCTGATTTTCAACTCCCAGAGACAGTTTCGCACCTGTACAATGAATCAATCACAGATTTGGATGACTGTCAGAAGGGGAAGGCAAAGGCTTTTCTTCAGAAACATTCAGAGGCATTTTCAAAAGGCTCAGACGATTTAGGAAGAACTACAATTGTGAAACACACTATTGACACAGAAACAAATAGGTCAGTGAAACAGGCTGCCCGGTGCCTACCCATGCACAAACAAGATGAAGCAAGTAAGATCGTGGATGAAATGCTTTCCAGTGGAGTGATTGAACCTTCTAGCGGTCCTTGGTCATCCCCGATTGTTCTCGTAAAGAAGGACGGCTCGTTGCGTTTCTGTGTGGATTATAGGAAGGTTAACGCCCTTACCGAGAAAGATTCCTATCCTTTGCCAATAATCAACGACTCCCTGGACATGTTAGGCGGTGCAAAATGGTTTTCCACACTCGACCTCGCTAGTGGCTACTGGCAGATTGAAGATCAAGATAAAGACAGGCCTAAGACTGCTTTTGTTACCCATCGCGGCCTCTTCCAGTTCTGTGTTATGCCGTTCGGGCTTTGCAACGCACCGGCGACTTTTGAACGCTTGATGGAACGGGTGTTCGGTGGTTTACGATGGGAAAGTTGCCTGGTGTATTTGGACGATATTATTATGCATGCAAAGACCTTTGAAGAGCACGTCCAACGCCTTGATGTGGTCGTACAGAGGTTAACACAAGCGGGGCTGAATTTGTCTGCCACGAAATGCAAACTATTCCAGAGAAAAGTGGGGTTTTTAGGTCATATTGTTACACCGGAGGGAATTGAAACGGACTCAACTAAAATTGAAGCTACACAGACTTGGCCAAGGCCCATCAATAAAACTGAAGTCAGAAGATTCTTGGGTATCTGCACATACTACCGAAGGTTCGTGGAAAACTTTGCGTCTATCGCCAAGCCTACACCGGCTGACAGAAAAAGGAAGTGAATTCTTATGGAACCAGGACTGTGAAGGAGCCTTCATCTGTCTTAAGAGGAGACTTACCACTTCTCCAGTGTTGGCGTACCCTCTCAGAGAAGGAAAATTCGTTTTGGACACTGACGCCAGTGACTTTGGTGTAGGGGCAGTTTTGTCACAACAGCAAGGACAAACGGAACGAGTTATAGCATACTTCAGCGAAACTCTGGGAAAAGCTGAACGGCGGTATTGTGTGACCAGGAAAGAATTGTTAGCGATTATCCTAGCCGTCAAACATTTTCACCACTACCTGTTTGGAACAAAGTTCCTAGTGAGAACTGATCACGGGGCCCTGCGATGGCTCTTACGCTTCCGTAATCCCGAAGGCCAGATAGCACGATGGATAGAGACCTTGAGCAACTACAATTTCGAGATACAATATAGACCAGGAAGGGTCCACGGAAATGCAGATGTCCTTTCAAGAAGGCCCTGTGGCGAATGCTCGAAGTGCGAAAGAGAGGAAAGTAAAGAGACACTGAGGAGTGCGACTGACCAGGGAGAAGAATCAGTCAACTGTCCGCGACTGCAAGAAGTTAAGTTATGCAGGTCTCTAGAAGGTCCCACCGCAAAGGCGCCGGAGGGGGCAACGGAGGAAGAACCAGAGGAGAAACCGGAAGGGAAACTGGGGGAGAAACCAGGGGAGCAACCGGAGGAGGAACCGGAGGAGAAACCGGAGGAGGGAGAAGCCAACAATGAGACGACATCAAGTACTCCCCTGGAGAACAAGCCTACGTGGCCAGGAGTTTGGTCGGTGGCTAAATTGCGGGAGTTACAGCAACGTGATGAAGATACCCGTATAATGGTACAGTGGAAGGTGGAGGGACGGCGTCCAGCATGGGAAGAAGTTTCTTGTATGAACCGCACGGTTCATAATTATTGGCTTCAATGTGATAGTCTTTATTTACGTGAGGGGGTACTTTATCGCAGATTTGAGTCCAATGATGGCCTAACGAGTACTGCCCAGCTGGTTGTTCCTAGTGAAATGAAACGCATGGTTTGGGAGCTGGCTCATTCTCACCCCGTATCCGGACATCTCATGAGCAGAAAAACAATATATCGGATCCGGCAAAGTTACTATTGGAGTGGCTATCGAAACAACATTGAGCTGTGGTGTGTAGACAGTGTGACCTTTGCCAATCTCGAAAGGGACCAAAACTCAAGCGAAAAGGCAAGATCAAGAAATGTCAAGCCGGAGAGCCTCTTCAACGAATAGCTATGGACATTATGGGACCACTGCCGACCACTGAGAGGAGGAACAAGTATATCCTAGTGGTCTGTGATTACTTTTCCAAGTGGACCGAAGCAACAGCTATACCAAATCAGGAAGCCGTGACTATAGCCAAAGTACTTGTCGAGAGTTTTGTTTGTCGCTTCGGTATACCAGGAGAACTGCATTCGGATCAGGGTCGGCAGTTTGAGGCGACGTTGTTCTAGGAGGTATGCAAGCTTCTTGGTGTCCTGAAGACCAGGACCACACCATACCATCCACAGTCGGATGGTATGGTTGAGCGATTCAACAGGACTCTGGAGTCGATGCTTGCTGTTGTGACTTCCTCCGATCAACGAGACTGGGATAGCTGGCTCCCCTACTTGAATATGGCGTATAATTCTGCCGTACACGAGACCACGGGTTTTAGCCCTGCAGAAATTATGTTTGGAATGCAGATGAGAACGCCCTTGGAGTGCATTTGGTCATCTCCGGCTAACGGTACGGAGGATGCGGCCACTTACCCAGAATTTGTAGGAAGTTTAAAGGAGAAATTGAAGAAAATCAGCGAATTGGCTAGGTGTCACATGAAGTCTAGTGGCGAGAGACAAAAGGAATTTGCAGACAGAAATTCCATCATGGAAACCTTTGTGCCTGGTGATCTCGTCTGGGTGTATCAACCTGCCGTGAGAAAGGGGCGTTCCCCCAAATTACATTGTCCCTGGAAGGGTCCCTTCCTCATTGTTAATAGAATCAACGACATTCTTTATCGGGTTCAATTTGGTCCTAAGCGGAAACCAAAGGTCCTTCATTTTAATCGCATCCGGCGGTACGAGGGCATCGCCAGACCTGCCTGGGTGCAACGCTTCGAACCGAAAGAGCAGACTCGTGGGGAAGGGATAAAAGCAAAAGGGCAGGGAGAGTATTCCGAGGGTGCAAAACTGGATACAATTGAGTTAACTAGCATAGACAGTCAGTCGAGGGAACAATCCGAAAACACAAATCAAGAAAATAGAACTTTAGACATAGATGACGGGGTCCACGGCACAATAAGGAGTGAAGGACAGGTTTCACCAGCTGTGGAAATCCAGCTTTGTTAGAGGGAAGAGAATAGTAAAGCCCCCTATAAGATATGGCTTTGAAACATAATGCTGGAATTTCACGTAGTAAAAGTTTTTTTTTTTTTTCAGAGTTTTGTGGTCTCGAGATGTCTCAGTCGAGGAGGAGTCGATCCCCCCTACAGAAAGAGAGAGGTTAGGTCCGAGGACAGAAAGGCCCGGGAAGGAAGTACTGCAAGATCTCTTTTCACGACCGAATATCGATGTAGAGACTGTGGGTTAAGGTTTGTAAAACAAGGAAACCCTCATGCGGCACGCTGGAGAGAAACACCAGTCCAGTTGTGTGGGAGTGTACACAATGCCCCTACCGAAGCAACCGAAAGGGGGATCTACAAAGGCACGAAAACAAGCTCCACCGACCGACTACGAGCAAACGGGAAGGTCTCTCTAAGCAGGAGAAGAGCATGAAACCGTCCGAGAATCCGACAAGTCCGAAACACAGAAAAATCGAGTTGAAGGTAAAAGAGGGAGGGCAAAAAGAAGAAGCCGAAGATGACGTTCTTTCAACCAGAGCCCCTAGTCCGGCACCTTGGTCCCCTGTAAGTAATGATGAAGTTAAAACGGTGGAAGAAGAAGTAAGGCGGGCTGAGCAGGACCAAGGCGATCACGTCCAGAAAAGTATGAATTACCATAGCTACGCCATAGGAGTTCGGCTGGACAATGAAGCGGGTAATCAAGACCCTGCGGTACCCAGACGGGAGAGTTTTTGGAAATAGACTCGAGGGAGGTACAGCCCACACCGGAGGATCAAGCCTAGAGTTGTAATGCGGGACGCATTCTTTCGAGAGAAGGGGGTAGTGTGACGGAAAGACTGTAAAATGCGTTGATATATTTTGTTTTTTGTTTATCTTATTTATGTGCGTTTCCTAGTTTGCCTGCTCCATGTTCGTAATTCTTAGTGACCTGCTGTTTTAGTAGCCGATAATATAATCAGTAATTTCTGCAGCCCTGGTCTTCTGTATTCTTTTTCTGTGAAGTTGTTTTGTGGCCCACCTAGGTCTGTCTAGACAGTCCAGCCAGACACGCTGTGCTGTAACACAATGAACGGAAAATCAACCAATGAGAAGCAGTCTCAACTTACCGCGGTGACCGTGTCACGTGGTTCCGGCCAGAAGTCTTGCCACGCTGTTTGTCACGTAGACAAGGACTTGCGAAGAGAAGCTCGAAGAGAGAGGAACCTTACTACAGATCACGCAGTGAATCCACATCAACGAAACGAGGGCCCGCGCCTCCCTGTTAAGAAGACTGCAGCTTTCCCGGTGTAAGTTGTAAGTTGATATTCTTAGCCTCGAATAAATAGATTAATTAGTTGCGAAGCCCGTCTCGGGGAGGGTTTGGATACAAGGCGGCAATAGGCTGGCACGTAAAGGCCTACGCTGGGGACTTGTACAGACTGGGGCAGGGGATTGTTGCCCAGTGAAGAAACCCAAGGAGACAGGCTGGTTAATAGGCTAAGTGGGAAGCACAGTATGTTTGAGGGAGTGGCGTTGCGTTAATTTGTGGTCTTGAGGGTCAAAAAGGCTGGTCCCGGGAGAAATAGGGGGCTGAAAAGCACTCTCACGCCTAAACAGACTGTACTAGATAGGCGGAGTCCATAAATGACGGTCTTAGAAACGTAGACAAAATTACCCACCGTTTGGTGGAGGATGACTAGCCGCTGCTAATAAGGGGCCAGTAATTTCGTGTTTTTAAATCTGAACTAGTGTAGAACTTAAAAGTTTATTTCTATCCATTATTTTTAGAGCTAGGACTTAGCCACGGGTACGCAGGGACCGTTGGTAAGAAAGGTTAAAAATTATTTAGCATCTGACGCATCATTTTTCGCACGGGACGCAGGGACCGTGTGAGAGAAACAAAAATCTGTTTCGCACTTGACGGCACCAAAGTTTAGTCACCGAGACCGCACGGCTTCGTGGCGAAGGATGCGAAAATCGTGTTGTTTCGCACTTGAACGACACCAAAAGTTTAGCACGAGACGCACGGCTCGTGTCGAAGGATGCAAAATCTACAGTTTCGCACACTGACGCACCAAAGTTTGCACGAGACGCACAGCTCGTGCGAAGGATGCAAAAATCTGTTTCGCACATGACGCACCAAAGTTTAGCACGAGACGCACTGCTCGTTCGAAAGAAGGAATCATGCAAATCTGTTTCGCAGCACTTGACGCACACCAAGTTTAGCACGAGACGCACGGCTCGGGGCGAAGGATGCAAAAATCTGTTTCGTCACCTGAACGTAACCAAAGTTTAGCACGAGACCCCACGGCTCGTGCGAAGGATGCAAAATCTGTTTCGCACTTGACGCATGACCAAAGTTTAGTCACGAGACGCACGGCTCGTGACGAAGGATGCAAAATCTGTTTCGCACTTGACGCAACGCAAAGTTTAGCAGGCGAGACGCACGGCTCGTGCGAAAGGATGCAAAATCTGTTTCGACACGCTGACGCACCAAAGTTTTAGCATCGAGAACGCACGGCCTCGTGCGAAGGATGCAAAATCCTGTTTCGCACCTGACGACACCAAAGTTTAGCACGAGACGCAACGGCTCGTGCGAATGATGCAAAAATCTGTTTCGCACTTGACGCACACAAAATTTTGTTTTTTTTTAGGCACGAGACTCACGGCTCGGGCGAAGGATGCAAATCCTGTTTCGGCCCCTGAACGCCACCAAAGTTTAGCACTACGAGACGCACGGCTCGTGCGAAGGATGCGACTTTTTGGGGGCCCGGGCACATCACGTGACGCATAATGGAAAATCCGGCCTGATGGGCGTCGCACAAGACGCCGAAAGCGCAATTTCCAGTCCATTACGTATGGGTCGTTCACCATCGAAGCATGGCAGAGGCCCTTAACTATTGCTCCCCCCCCCCCCCCCCCAAAAAAATGGGCGCCGCATTTCAAATGAAATAATTATTATTGTTGTTGTTGGTGTAATTATTAAGAGAGATTTCTAAACTTAGAAGCAAATCTGCCCTTCAATAATCTCACAAATACATTCCTTTTATCCCCAAAATATTAAATACTCGAACTGTCTAACGCTAGTCATATACGGCTTGAAGTTGGCTTGACTTAAATTTTCTAGCCCCTCCCTCCAACACGCACAGTTCCTTACCGCCGCCACTGCTACTGCTAGCCTTAGTGATGGTAAAAAATAAAATCCAGGGGATCATCTTCGAGAAAAAAAATTATTTTAAAATGATACTACTTGTGTGGAGAGAAATTGGAGAGATGAATAATTTCTGTTTTTCGTATTAAAACGTCTGTAATATTAGTTCATAAAAATTCATGTTAGATGTTTGGTCACTGGTTTTCCCACCTGAGAAACAGGGCGACTGCCCCAAAACTGCTAATGTTAGTGCATGAGGTGTAAGAAATGGTTGCTTTATGTTATTTTGCATGAGAATATTGAAAAATGTGAATTCAATAATTCTTTTCAGTGTGAAAGCAACATCCAAAACCAGAAGGACATTATCAAAGAACTTCGAAGATAGAAGAATGTCGGAGAGAAAAGCAGGCTCTCTTGGATACCATCAAACTTTTAAAAGGTAAACTGAATTAACTGTGTCCTTTCCCAACACTCAAAATTGGAAAGTCTTAGACCTTTTTCCGTGTTTGATCCACACTGATTATAAAGTAAGGCGTTTCCTTTTCGACGTCCTGCTGTACCCTTACTTGCACCAACCATAATTCACTGATGTCCAGTGGTTTGAAATTTGGTCTACTATTGTCATTGTTTAAGTTTATATATATGTAATATAAGTCAATCTTATGTGTCAGCTCCAATACTGAGAGTCTTAGACCTTTATCCAGTAGCAATTACCGGATTGAGGGAAAGACTTTTTGGCCACAATTTAGTACTTGTTATGTAAGAAAGTATAGAGTGTTACAAATTATTATTTGAATTATCAATTTCGTTAAATGGCAGGGTGCGGGATAAGAAAAAAAAAAAAAAAAACCAGAATCATTACCAATAAAATTCAATTTTGAATAAACATTTTTTCAAGACGTAGTATTTTTGTTTTTTACAGATATCCCTAGTTACATCGAATCATTTGAGGCCTTGGTCAAATCAGCAAATGCTGCGACCGTGAGACTGCAGGTATATCCTTGATGTTATCGGCCCAAAAGGGCTTAGGCATATGGTTTACAATGATGATTTTAGATAAGTGTTATTTTATATGTCTTAACGTATGATATTAAATGAGGTAGGTCAAACTGTGCTTCACATCTCCTGTTTCATCTCAAAAAGCACTAGTTTCGGTTGCAGACTAAAAAGATGATTTTGGCCAGTCCATTTCATTATAGTTTTTTCGTAGATCATGTTTGACATAATATTCTTTTGAAATTTTGAACATTATACTGGACTGTATATAGGCATCTTAATTTCACCAAAATCTTCTTTTTCATAATAATCCACTTCACAAGTATGGGATCGGTCGGTCATCCGTGTCTTTACGTTTCACTTCGGAGTGAAAGCAAAACGTATGCTGCAGTACGACCACATGGAAACGCAAGAGCAACCTATGTATATAGGATGTGACATGATCTCTCACAATTAATTGCCCACGATTGCCTTAAAGACCTTATGCATATGACGTCACAGGGCAGAAAGCGCGCCCTCCAATGCAGGTAAGCGCGTATTATTGCAACCAACACCGTCAGCAAATGCAGACGGCTGGTTTGTGCATGGTCTTAGTCGGATGCGTGCGTAAGTCTAGTACCCGTTCCGTGCCAAGTCCACGTGTTGCGTGCAGCGTGCCTCATTGTTTGCCATCAAAATGACGTCGCGTGACGTCATTGCATAAGGCCTATTGTTGTGCCTCATCAACTCATAGGTTATTGAGTATACTTAACTGTTAGTATTTCCCTTAACAGCCGACTACCAAAATCTCAGGAGAAGGAAACATGGGAAAATCATCGGTCACAAAAAAAAAAAAAAAAAAAAAAAAAAATACCAATTAGTCATGTCAAAGAAAGAGAAAAGGACGGAAGTGAACATGTAAGTCAAAATTCAATATTTGAGTTGTGAAAGATGTAGTTTTGAGTTTTTACCGTTGGATTTACAACTCTGGGGACCCCGGACATGACCCTATATAGGGGTCCTTTGAACATTTAGCTGACTCTTTAAAACGAATACCATAGACGCACACGTATATCTACTTTCTCAGTTAAGTGGCAAAGACTCTTTCGTTTCCTTTGCTGGGTGTGGATGGTCAGAGCATGTTGGCGATTCTGTGGGTGGTTGTCGGTTGCGTTTTGCTCCGGTCCGGTTTGGGTTCTTTGTTCCTCAGTGCCTGTTTCTATGTACTTAAAAAGCTCTCTTTCACAGTTATGTTTGGTGTTCGCCCCTGGCTCTTCGCCAGAGAGTTGAGGGGACTTTTGAAAAAAAAAAAAAGATTCAAAGTTATGCCTTTTCAGATCCTACATCTCCCAACAACCTCAAGCCAAAACTGCAGCAGGCAACGTACAGGGCCTTAATTGTTGGGACTTCGACGGGGTGATATACCGTGTCTCTCGATTGCCCCAAAAGTATGGTATCCTAGTATGGTCAGTCACCATTAAGTGTCACGAGGGCTCTGGGCACGATCCACATAAGTCCATAGCTTAATAAGCTGATCCCACAAAGTTACCAGTTTATTCCGCCGTCTCATGCACCAACCTTCCTTATGCTCTTTTAAATATCACGGCATACAGGGTCCTGTTTAATTTAGAGTAACACTTTATTTTAGTGATTCAAACTCATGGGGTTGATCGTAAAGATGGACGATATTTGCAGCTACCAAACTGTGGCCTAGTGGCGACATGACGGAAAACCAGTGCAGTTTCAGTCTGGTCAGTGTATAGTTTGCAGTGTTCTTCACGAGGGGTTTTAGGGGGAAAATTGCCGCCCCCTGAAATAGTGACCGCCCCCCTAAAAAAATCCCCGCCCCCTACAAAATCTGCGCTTGGCCTAAGAAAAAACTTGGCAATTGGCTACGGCTATTTCAAATATAGGCTAGGCCTAATGTAATATTCGATAAATGTCTCAAAAGATACCGCCGAAAAATAATTGCACAGAAAGGCTACTTCACACAAATCAAAGTTCTATGATATCATAGCCACATCACTTAAACGAAATTTATGTCAAAATTTTACCAGTATACGCCAACCACAAAAATAGGAGTTTGGGCCGAGAAGGTTCTTGATTCGCACATTGATTTGCTTCTTTTCGTTATTGCACACTGACTCGTACTACCCAGGCTGGACGTACGTCTTGATCGTACCTAGGCCGGCAATACGTACCTCACACTTACAGTCCGGGGGAATCTCCATTTTCGGAGATACTAATTGTCTCCGAAAATGGAGACAATGTACGCAGTGTTTGATAAATATTCAAAGCCTTATTCTCCTGACAGTCGTTGTTGCCGCACACACAAGTGTCTCGTAACAGTGTCGTTAACAAAGCGAATAAACAGTTGTTTCGTAGAACACCGTCTCACTACACACTGAGGTGCGAATAGATTACTTACACTGGTAAGAACTTACCCTCTGTGTTATTTTGATTGCCGTAAGTTAATTTGTGTTCTCTTTTCATAACAATTCAGCCACACTGTTTGTTTAGATTTACGTGGAATATGTATAGTCTGTGTAGTGTTTAACGTTAGCACTGTTACACACATAGCAGCTTTGTATAGGGTTAAGCTTCTCGCGGGCAGGATTTATATTCGTGTATTTTTCTGGGAGTATCTGCATTTGAGATTGTGAGTTATTATAATGGTTTAAGCCGGCCGTGGTAGCATTTTTAATGCAATATACAGGGCCTTCAAACTAGGACTTACCGTTTACACTCGTTTTCAGTGCGAACACCAATTACCGATCACACACAATTACGGTGTGTGAGGCGGCTGTACTACGTCTATTAATGAGGGTCATTGAGATATGTCAATGCTTTAATTCGTATTTTCTCAAAATTCTCACGGTGGACTCCCAATAAGTGCACGGATAAATTGTAGATAAGATACTAAGGACCACGAATTATCAAGTTTTTGACTGTCCTAGGCACGTAATAATTTTCCAGGAGGGTTTCAAATGTAAAGCCTTTTGTTTTTTATTATCCAAACCATATAGCATTGTGGGTAAATTTAAAAATGGTGGTAAAATTGTCTCCGTTTTCGGAGACAATTGACTATCTCCGAAAATGGAGAATCTCCCGGACTGTCTTAACAGCCGTAGGCACAGTTCAAGCCATCATGGATTCCACATACGTAATAGCCCTGCTATACACACAGATATAACATATAATGCAGGTAACTTAGCCCATACGTACACGTAAACGTATAAATGTAACAGAAATTGTCTAGCCTTGTAGGCCAAATGCCCGGATGAGGCTCTCGTTCAGTTGGCTTTAAATTTGCGCAGTGTCTTGAAACTCTTAATATAATACACCTCGTGCGTCTCGACGTGGGGAAGATTTTGTCGCGGGAAATCGGACTTGCTTTAGTCGGTCTAGGGCAAAGTGCTCGGGTATTGGTGGAATGTTTATAAGCGAAGAGAAAAGAATCACTCCCACCATACATTATAGAAGTAACAACTCTAGGACAAACAAACTTGGTAGTATTCCCATAGATAATTAAGCATGTTCCGATCCCGCACAGACCTGTAAACAAATGACGTCATAAATTTGTAAAATAATACCCATCATGTTACTGTGTACTGTGTAGGATCTGTCAAAAAGCCAGTCAGCGAGTGCTAGCTTCACATACTGAAGCAACGTGATTATTACCAGATTACTGTCCGAGAGTAAGACTGCTAACATTGAATATAATGGCGGGGCTTTTTAAGTACGGGTTTAAGAAAGGTAAAACAAGCACACCATCTACTAGCCGTGCGGAAAGTGTAACTATTGCCGATGTTACGGAAGAAAGCACAGTTGAATCGGCTGACCTATCAGGCCCTGAAATTGACAAATTGCCAGCGGCAAGTGACGATCCCACCACCACTCCTCCAGCTAAAAAGTCCAAGGCCAAGCTGAAGCATCGCGACAGCGGCTTTTACCCAGGATGGTCCATCAAGTACTAGTGGTTAGAGTATGTTGAAGATGGTTTGTCAGTATTTTACTGCTTACTACGGTTTTTAAAAAAAAAATGACGTGAGTGACGGCGCAACGTTCGAGCAGTTAGAGAGGCATTTCCCTGATTCGAGTCTGACAACCACGTACTAGACGGGCACAGCTAGCACTATAGCTTTTTACGTACGTAGAAACGGGCACAAAGAAACAAAGGAGAATTTAAACCTGACCGGACAAAAAAATACAAAGGTGAACTATTTACAGAATTCTGTACATTGCGCTAGCAAACCAAATTTCTGCGATAACTATGTACAAAACTACCCCGAACCCAAACTAGTTACATAGGACTATTTACAATCTCACTAGGCAAAACTATTTACATACCCATTTACATCAACAGAAAAGTGTTCAGGTTGAGTCTGTTCAATGCTTTTCGTAACTATGGGTGCTCCGGAACAAAACACCGGACGTGACATGAAACACAAGGACAACTACATACACCAGGCCAGCATTCATGTGGCCAACCCCCACTATATACAGTATTAACAATGTGATGTGCTCTTTACACGGGCGGACCTAATGTGGAACAAAGCAAACCCATTTACACTGAACTACCAAAAAAACTTTGTGGCATGCATGGGCACAGACATAAACAGAACAGAAACCCCAAAAGAAAACGGGGACACAAAGGCAAAACCATTCACACTAAATACTCTGACTGGGACCTTATCTTTTTAATCCGTGGGCTCGGTACGGGCGTCCCAGAGTGATGGGTTACCCTGTCTGATACTTCGCCCGGATCCGACCTCTTTAGTGCAGACTCTGGCCCCTCCCCCTCACACAAATCAAACCAACCCTCCCCCGAAGGTGGATCCTTTGGAGGCGGCTCTGAGGCACGCTCCCCGCCATCCGACATCGCCGAGTCTGAGGACAGATCGAGGTCCTCCTCTAATGTCATTACTTCAACCTGACCGGGTGCCGCTGCCAACGATGGCGGACAGTCTGCCTCAGGAGTCCCAGTACCCCCCTCACACTGCTTGGAGGCAAGGAAGTCCTGCTCAACCTCAAGTGCCGCCTCCTCTAATTCCTGGGTTGAATATTGTGGGCCTGTTTGCGAGGGTTCGGGTGACGACCCCACATCGGCACTGACATGGGCAGAGTACGATGTGGGGCAGGCACCAAACACATGTCCCTCCTCCCCACGGAGGTTGCACCGTACCTCGTTGCGACACTCTGCCTTGCCGTGCCCCAACTGCTAGCACTGTATACTTTGCATACCCCAGTACTAGCAATATGTGTGTCCCCGCTGCTAGCTATCACGAATTTGATTGGGTCACTTCTATTTGTACGGATACTTTTGCATGCCTCTGACTTCGTGCATAGCCATGTCATGGATCAATTTATCACAGTGAAGGAATTGCGATTGCGTTCTTCACCATGAAATGGCGTATGAAGGATACCGTGACTCTGGACTTTCCCTGATGTGCGCATTTAAATCTGCATTACGACAGAGTTGCATGTTGATTACAAGTAAAATAGCAGTGCCGTAAAAGTCTTTGGATTCAGTTCAGGTCTTCGACGAGAGCAGACGTGTTTTCGTTTCGCTCTCGTCGTTTTACCGTGCTCAACTTCTATCACTGTGTGATAGCTGTACTATATATTGCAATTGTGTACAAAACCTTGTAGCGTGCTTGTGCTACTACAAGTAGGTCTGGTCGTGTCCATTTGTTTGCGACCACGCCTTGTTTCTGTGTTGCTTGTGTTTTTCTTACTTCATCCTGTTTTTTGTCTTTTGTAAACTAGTTCTGAGGTTTTTTTTTCCTTTATCCCGTGGCCTCGAGCCACACAAACTGGATTCAGTTCAGGTCTTCGACGAGAGCAGACGTGTTTTCGTTTCGCTCTCGTCGTTTTACCGTGCTCAACTTCTATCACTGTGTGATAGCTGTACTATATATTGCAATTGTGTACAAAACCTTGTAGCGTGCTTGTGTTGTAGTTGATAAGTAGGTCTGGTCGTGTCCATTTGTTTGCGACCACGCCTTGTTTCTGTGTTGCTTGTGTTTTTCTTACTTCATCCTGTTTTTTGTCTTTTGTAAACTAGTTCTGAGGTTTTTTTTTCCTTTATCCCGTGGCCTCGAGCCACACAAACTGCTGCTATGCCCGGAGGTCGGGATAGCACAATTGTTAGGTTAGAGTTTTCGTCGGGGGCGAGCGTCTCTCCCCCGCAGGCGTTTACTGTGTTGAAGAATAATGGAATACAGGTTAAAGAAATAGAGATGTTGCAGGCGCTTGCCGCCCGCAACACGTATGACCTAAAGTTCAGGTCTGATGCTGCTCGTGTTAAAGGTGTGTCTTGCCTGAAGGGAGTAGAGGGGCTCACTGTCACCCCATATGATCGCTCTGTGGCGGTGACAGTGTTATACCTGAACTTTGAGGTCGACCAGCGCCTGGTTGCGAGGGTTCTGAGCCAATACGGAACTGTCTCTGACATGCGATGGTGCAAATATGGTTCGGGCGAGTTGGCCGGTATATTTAATGGAAAGAGGCAGTGCCGTATGGAATTGGATAGGGACATCCCATCCTTCCTCTTCATAGGGGGTTCGAAGGCCCACATAAGGTACTTCGGACAGCCCCGCACCTGTTTCAAGTGTGGACAAGAGGGACACGAAGCCAGGTCTTGTCCCAACAGACGTTGCGGCAGGTGCCTGCAGGTGGGGCACGACAAGGCAGAGTGCCCCAACGAGGTGCGGTGCAACCTTTGTGGAGAGGAGGGTCATGTCTCTGGTGCGTGCCCCACATCGTACTCTGCCCATGCCAGTGCGGATGTGGAGCAGGCACCTGAACCCTCGCAACCAGGCCCAGAATATTCCACTCAGGAATTGGAGGAGGCAGCACAAGAAGTGGAACAAGATTTCCTCGCCTCAAAACAGTGTGAGGGGAGTACTGTGGCTCCCAAGGCGAACTCCTCACCATCCTCCCCACCAACACCAGTGGAAGCTGATAGGATGGCAGTGGAGGAGGACCTTCAGCTCTCCTCAGACTCTGAGTCTGCTATGTCAGATGGTGGGGAGCCTGCCTCAGAGCCTCCTCCAAAGGATCCACCTTCCGGGGAGGGCTGGTTTGATTTGTGTGAGGGAGAGGAGCCTTCTTTGAAGAGGTCGGCCTCAGGCGGGGTGTTAGACCAGGGGGTTCACCATTCGGAAGACCCCACACCGAGTTCACAAAGTAAAAAGGTCAGGTCCCAGGTAGATACGTAGCCACTCATTACACCATGGCTAATCCCCTGTCCCTCTTGACTCTAAATGTTAACGGCATGAGGGACAGTCGGAAGCGGTCAAGGATATTCCAATTTTGCAGAACACTGGGTGTGGACTTCGTTTTCCTCCAGGAGACCCATATTGTGAATGAGGACGATGTCCACACCTGGTCCTTTGAGTGGGGTGGGGGTTTACATGCTTCCTTTGGTTCAACAACATCTTGTGGTTCAGTTATTTTAGTTTCGCCTAGGTGGACTCCCCTGGTGGGAAAAGTTGATTCTGATCATGAGGGCCGGTTGGTATGCATTACAATAAGACACCCTAGTGGGAAATTTTTCCTGTGTAACGTGTATGCGCCCAATCGGCCTTCAGACAGAAGGGACTTTTTCATGGACCCTGCCATCCTTCGTTCCTGGCAGTGCTCCGTGTATCCTGGCAGGAGACTTTAACTGCGTCCCCGACACACAGCTTGACCGAATGTCCACATGTACGTCTTCGGGCTGTGGTGTCGGCACGTCGGAATTGGACATGTTCGTAAAGAATCACGACATGGTTGATGTCTGGAGATCACAACATCCCGGCTTGTCCGTGTTCACTTGGCACCGCCCTGATGGCACGGATGCCTCAAGGTTGGACCGGGTGTACTCTCCACCTGCACTGTCACCGAGTGACTGTGAAGTTGTGACATGTCCAATTTCGGATCATGATGCAGTTACTGTCTCCTTTCAGCCTCCGGACTCATGGCCAACAGGGAGGGGGTTCTGGAAAATGAACACAGATATTCTAACGGAGGCTGACTATAGCGAACAGTTTGAAGCCAGGTACGAAGGGTGGCGAACATTGAGGCCGGCCTTCTCAACAGATTTAGAGTGATTTAGATTTAGATTTAGATTCAAACAGTTTACAGTTGAGTACTGTGTAGCAAGAGCTCGTCGAAAAAGGGAGGAGTTCCTCTCACTCTGCTCTAGGGAGAGGAACGGGGACACCTCCGCACTTCACGCAATCCAGCAGTACCTTGATCAAAAATTGCGCGGGGCCCGCGTTCGTGCTCGCGTGCATTGCGTGGAGGCGGAGGAAAAACCAACTATCAAATTCTACCGGGATGTCACAAAGTATGCCATCGATCGCCGCATAAGAGCAGTCCGTGACGTCCACGGTACAGTACAGAAGGACCCTCTCGACATCTTGGAAGTATTTAAGACCTTCTATGATCAGCTTTATACGCGGGCAGATGTCGATGAAGGCCTTCAAGACTCCCTTTTAGATAATATTGACAAGACCCCCTCTAAGGAGCAGAATGATGGACTTGGTTCTCCCCTGACTGTCGACGAGCTCTGGAGGGCGGTGGCGAAGATGAAAGGCGGAAAGGCGCCTGGGTCCGACGGTATCCCAGTGGAATTCTACAAACGCTTCTGGGGTACCGTCGGACACGATCTCCGTGATGTATTCGCTTCTGCCTTCCTTGCTGGCTCATTGAGTCCCTCGCAGCGCACAGGCGTTATAACATTGTTACCAAAGTCTGGAGACCCCCTAGAACCGAAAAACAAGCGACCAATTACCTTGTTAAATGTAGACTACAAGATTCTGGCGAAAGCCCTTTGTAACAGGCTAGGCACGGTCATGCCGGATCTTGTAGGTTCTTTCCAGACATGTGCGGTGCGGGGACACAGTATTCAGCAGAACCTCTGGTTGATGCGGGACTTAGTTGAATATGTGATGGACCGTGATCTTCCATGCGCACTTGTCTCCCTCGATCAGGAGAAGGCCTTCGACATGGTTGATCACGGGTTCCTCTTTAAAATCTTGAAGAAGTTTTGTTTGAATCCAGTTTTTGTTAAATGGACCTCCTTACTGTATAATAGTGTATATAGTCGGGTTATCGTTAATGGCCTACCGTCGGACCCCTTCAGAGTCCAACGTGGGGTACGGCAGGGGTGTCCCCTGTCACCTCTACTCTATGTATTGTTTAGTGAATCCCTTGCAAGAGCCTTCCAAGTTGAACCTTTGTTTCGACCATTTCACATACCTGGTGGAGCTAAAGTCAAGTGCCTCCAGTATGCTGACGACGTCACATGCGTAGTCTCCGACCTAGCTTCCTTCAGAGCCCTTACTGGCACGCTGTCTACCTTTCAAAGAGCGACAGGTGCCAGACTGAACCCCACCAAGACCAAAGGACTCCGTCTAGGTAAGTGGCGGTCGAAACAACTGCCTTTCGCGGCATCATGGGTAGACGACGCCATAAAAATCAATGGCATATGGTTTGGTTACGGTTCACCCGAGTCACTTACCTGGAATGAGAAAGTGGACCTGGTGGAAGCTAGGTTGAAGGACTTTGGCGATCGCTACATTAGTCTGTTGGGGAAGGTAACAGTTATAAATCGTTTCGTTTACCCTCTCTTGTGGTATCCGGGCACTGTTCTGGCCGCTCCAGAGGGTGTCCTGGTGCGACTCGAGAGGGCTGTGTTTAGGTTTCTTTGGTCAGGGAAAACGGAGCTGGTCAGAAGAAAAGTGGTGTACCAGGTTCCTAGGCAGGGGGGATTGGGCCTCGTGCACTTTCCTTCAAAGCTCCGTTTTCTCCTGACCAAATGTGTTTTTAGTGCTGTCGAAAGTCAGATGCCGTTTGCCTACTTTGTCCGTTATTGGGGTGGATTATCATTCCGTTGGTTCTTTCCTACCATGTTTAGCAACAGTGTACCTCACAGTTGGAGACCAACGAAGGCATACTGTCAGATGAGGGAGACACTACGTATTATGTCAACTGGAAGGGATGTTTTGCAGTCCAGTGCGGGGGACCAGTACCGGGCCATTTTTGATGACTTGGTTGGTCAGGTCCAACCCAACGACTATGCGTCAGGGCCGGAAGTGTGGCGTGTGGTCCACAGCAGGACACTCGATCACCGCCGGCGTGACCTGCTGTGGCGCATCGCACACGACGCCATCGTAACGAATCTCAAGCGCCTTCGGTGGCGTCTTGGAGATGGCATTTGCCCCCGCACTGGATGCACAGGGTGGGAGAGTGTGCCCCATGTGTTTTGGCAGTGTGGCTTTGTGGCCCTCCTCTGGGAGTGGTTTCAAGCTCTGGCTGATCGCCTCACGTTTTGTAACACCTGGGCGGTCAGCCAGGACTACGCTTTGTATGGTCTGTCACCCCCGCCATGCAATACAAGTGTTCGCGGGATACTTACCTTTGTTTCGGCCTCCATAAAGCTGGCCTTGTGGAGAGACCGGTGTAATATTGTGTTTAGGGGAGAGGGGAAGCCTGCGGACGTCGTCCTGGCGTCGGTGAGGACGGAGATTAAGCTGAGGGTGGAGGCCGACTTCGTCCGTTTGCCAAGGTCGACGTTCGGCAGGTGTTGGGGTCCGCTTGTTTCGGTGCGGGCGGGCCGGGTGATAGTTAATTTGTAAATATTGTAAATATTGAAATTGCAAATAGTCCTACGTGATTGGCTTGGGTTTGGGGTGGTTTTGTACATAGTTAGCACAGACATTTTGTTTGCTAGCGCAATGTACAGATTTCTGTAAATAGTTCAGAGTTATGTTTTTGTCCGGTCAGGTTTAAGTTCTACTTTGTTTCTTCGTGCCCGTTTCTACGTACGTAAAAAGCACAAAAGTCTTTGGGTTGTTGTCAGTGTGTGTGTGGTTCTATTGTTGTAATGAACATAATTTTCTGTTTGATTTGGTGGTGTGTGGATAGTTTTGCCTTTATGCTCCTGTCCGATCCGGTTTGAGTTTTGTTTTTTGTTTGTATGTGCCGTTTCGATGCACTTAAAAAGCCCCCCGCCGTAAAAGTTCCGCAAACAGTTTTGGATATTTTTTTACACTGATCTTAAAAAGATGCCTCACCCTTTGCAGTTTTATTCTGATTGTATATTAAATTTGGTTACTGCGAATTAAATCAATAGGCTACCCGAAACTAGACTAGTCTTTTTTGGTTAGTTGTCTTTGGAAGAGTGGCTGTACTTTGAATCGGCAACCTTCTCACAAGAACTACATAGCCTAAATAATACATTTCACATATTTCATGCACATTGTACTGTCGTCGATTGTGGTCCAGGTTTTATTATCAGTAAGTCATGTAGATTCAATTAATCATTTTCGTAGTCCTATGTGGTAGAGGGTAAATCTTTTCGATCCCTTCACAATTTGCCGAATTTTCCTGCCATAATCACACATAGTTTAGACCAGGAAAGTCCCGCCAATAACAGTGGTACCACAGTCTTGTTAGAGAGTTTTGTACATGCTATTGCGAAATGTACGAACTTAAGCTTGTTCGTAAAATAGCCTTTGCAAAAAAGCGCGAATTTTGTGTGTTACTGCTCACAAAAAAAAAACAAAAAAAACAAAAGACAAAAACGTAGCAACCACGCCTAATGATAAATTATGGGCCGACGGCGATGGCTATGCGATGGCTTGATGCATCAGCATCGGTTATGATAGTCGTTTATATTGTCGGCCCGTTTTAGCGAAAAACCTTGCGAGAACGTTGAGCAAGAAATCCTTTCTAAGTGGCACCATTTTGCATCATTCAGCATCTCAATTACCAAAAATTTCTGGAGGTGAGGGGAGGGGGACACCCCCTCCCCCGGCGATCGCTCCGCGATCGCGCACGCGCTTCGCGCGTGGCCGCCCCCTCTCTTGGAAGTCTGTGGAGAACACTGAGTTTGCAGAAAATTTTAAGCCTTCTGGTACGGCAGCAAATCGAAAATCAGAAGTGGTTGTGAGGAAATCAGGGTTATTGTTTGGCATGTTTGCAAACAGGCACATTTCTACGGGGAGCTACGGGACTTGCCCCCCCCCCCCAGAATGTTCCTTAGTCCCCCCACTCCCAGCCTTCCCAAGAGAAAATGGCGAACATCTATAGAGGCTTGTGTTGATGAAGCCAGATATGCCCAGAAAAAAAATACACTTATTATACCGCCCCCTACCTATGTCCACATATTATGGTCCCTCTTCAAAAAGTGCCCCTACAACCGCTCGTGTGTGCAAAGATGGCTAGATCCGCTGCCCACCTTGCGACCGACTGCTTGCGTAATCTAGCGAGTCCTTATTACTTTCTGTGACCTCGAGAAGGTTGCCTAGTGGGACAGCCTCGCTCGCAAGAGGTCGTAGTTCGCAAGCCATGATCGCAAGAGATCGCAAGGTTTTAAACATGTTGAAAATTCTTCCGAGGCAGACGTCTAGGTAGGTGGTCTTCTCGTGGTCGCAAGGGGGTCACAAGAGCTCGCAAGCCGTTGGTAGGAAGGTGGACAGTCGACTTAAGCAGCAGAGCAATATACCCTAAACCTCCAAATAACGCAAGTTAACAATACTTTGAAGCTTTAAGTAAAATTGTCCAGTCTGATGAGCAGGTGCTCCAGATAAGACTACAAGAAATTCACTAGTGATTTGCTGGTTGCTGTTTTGGACGTGAGCAACTGGCAACACATTCAGTGACAGGTGGGAAGTCTTGTAAAGTGGAAGGAAAGACAAAGGACCCTCTAGATCCAAAGAAGCTGCATTTTGTGATCGGTAAATAGATAACTCAAATGTTAAGTGATAATGATACAGTAGGCTGGCAAGACGAAAAAGAGGTTAAGGCATAAACGTATAAATTTTGATATGGTAAAGGAGACATACCTAAACATTCTGGTCATTTTCCTGAAGTTCCAATATGTAGTTCTCGATACAGCAGAAGTGAAATTACTATTTTGCAACCAGACGATGGGGAGACTAAAGCAAATAGGACGTGCATAGAATTAAGAATGATAGATGCATAGATTAAGTCCTAATGCATATCAAAACTCAATTCAATCATACTCTAGGCTACTTTTAAGAAAATCTCTTAGTAGTTTAGCACATTAAAATAAGAACATGGGGAGCAGGTGTGAGGTGCGGGCAAGTCTGAATTTTGCAAAAATATGAGTTCATTGTGACAATATTTTATTAACAGCTGTTTCATGTTTGGAAATGCCAATTAAGCGTTACTCCTGTCAGCCTATAGTAAAATTTATGTTACAAACGAATCAAAGGATGAAAAGGTGTAAAATCATAACCAATGTATGGTACGAAAATTGTACTGCACCTGTTGTCATGTAGTTATGTTTTCGACTTGTAACGAATGCGTTACTGCAATTACAACCGGTTCTAGCTATGTATCAAATAAGGACCAGAACTTGATGTAAACAGAGTAAGGATTACTTAATTTAAACTTTAAACTCAATTTATACATCTTTCTTTCTTTTTTTCTACAGAAAATGTACTCAAGGCTTTCCCAGATAGCAACAGAGAAAATATTAAATTGACAATAACAAATAAACTGAACAATGAATCAAAAATGAAGAGAAAAAGAGAATCTAAAATCGTTGAGGAAGAGTAGCTGTTTATTGAAATTGATGTTTAAAGTTTGTGTATTCTTTAATTTGTGATTTAAACTTTACAAATGTTGAATAAATTGTCGCAAATTGACTTGATATGCCTTGAGTTGTCTTTTTGGCAATAGGTGTTCCACATGCCGATTTTCGAAAGACAAAGTGAATGGTCAACCTACTGCAGGATATGGATGGTATTTCAACATTAACAGAAGCGAGGATGAGTATGCCAAACTCGAGCCGCAAAGAAAAAGGATTATTTCAAGCAAGTAACAGAATTTACTTTAAGAGTTGTGATAGTCCCCACTCATGATAAAACTAGAATGGCATTACTTCCAGATATACCAGTAAATTTAACCACGGCAATTCCATGGTAAAGCAAAAACACAATACGATGGCATTATGGTGTGCTTTTTAAGTGCATCGAAACGGCACATACAAACAAAAACAAAAACTCATTATTGTAAACATTATGGTATTACTAGTGTCATTTAAATAGCACTTGTCGTATAATACCATGGCAATTTACCACGGTAACGACCATTTTTATTGCATTTTCATGGTAAAATCGCCAAGGTACCTGCCAATATAATACCATGGTAATTTTGAAACGGTAATGCCATGGCAATTGTACCATTGCAATACCATTGTACTATTATGGTATTACGTGGTAAAATTACCATGGTAAAACTGCCAATAACACCACGGTAATTTTACCACGGTATTACTATGGTAAAATTACCATGGTAACTGCCAATAATACCACGGTATTACCATGGTAATTTTACCATTGTAATACCATGGTAATACCATGGTATTATTATGGTATTACCATGGTAATTTTACCATGGTAATTTTACCATGGTAATTTTACCATGGTACTTTACCATGGTAATACCATGGTAAATTTTCCTAAGGGTTTTTTTTTTTTAATGTTCATAATCTTACATGTAGAGTCTCTAAAATGCAAATTATAGTTTCGGACCTGTTTACATAAACCTAGGCTCAATAAGGATGTGGGGGAGTAAGGCTGCTTTCATATGTTTCAAGTTTTTTCATGTAAATAAATCATTCTGATTTTCATGTCGCTTTCTTTTCGAAGGTTAAGTACTGTACTGTGGGCTTTTTAAGTACGTAGAAACGGGCACTGAGAAACAAAGGGCGAGAACCCAAACCGGACCGGGCAAAAACGCAACAGCAAACTATTTACATGCACCTACAAACAAAAAATTGTGTTGCTATGTACAAAGGACTATATACAAAGGTTAATTACATAGGACAGTTTACAAATTTATTCACGCAAAACAACAGGTTAACTATCACCCGCCCCGCCCGCACCGAAGCAATTGGCCCCCAGCGCCTGCCAAACGTCGACCTTGGCAGACGAGCAAAGTCGGCCTCGACCCTCAGTTTGATCTCCGTCCTCACCGACGCCAGGACGACGTCTGCTGGCCTCCCCCCTTCCCTAAAAACAATATTACATCGGTCTCTCCATATAGCTAGCTTAATGGAGGCCGAAACAAACGTAAGTATGGCCCGAACACCTGTATTGCCTGGTGGGGGCAGTAGACCATACAAAGCATAGTCCTGGCTGACCGCCCAGGTGTTACGAAACGTTAGCCGGTCAGCCACGCCTTGAAACCACTCCCAGAGGAGGGCCACAAAGCCACAATGCCAAAACACATGTGGCACACTCTCCCACTTTGTGCACCCAGTGCGGGGGCAAATGCCATCTCCAAGACGCCACCGAAGGCGCTTGAGATTAGTTACGATGGCGTTATGTGCAAGTCGCCACAGCAGGTCTCGCCGGCGGTGATCTAGTGACCTGCTGTGCACCACGCGCCACACCTCCGGCCCCAAGGCGTAGTGGCTTGGTTGGACCCAGCCAGCCAAGCCATCAAAGATGGCTTGGTACAGGTCCCCCGCACTGGACTGCAAAACGTCCCCTGCAGTTGACATCATACGATTCAGTATGATTCAGTTCAGGTCTTCGACGAGAGCAGACGTGTTTTCGTTTCGCTCTCGTCGTTTTGCCGTGCTCAACTTGTATCACTGTGTGATAGCTGTACTATTTATTGCAATTGTGCTTTAAACCTTATAGCGTGCTTCATACTAAATTTTGTCTTTGTAACACCTGGTCAGAGTTTTTTTCTTTTCATTCCGTGGCCCCGAGCCGTTGGAGTTTTCGTCTGGGGTGAGTGTCCCTCCCCCACAGGCGTTTACTGTGTTAAAAGACAATGGTGTCGAAATTGGAGAAATTGAGATGTTGCAGGCGCTTGAGGCCCGCAACACGTATGACCTTAAGTTTAAGTCTGATGCTGCCCGTGTTAAGGGTGTGTCATGCCTGAAGGGGGTAGAGGGGCTCACTGTCACCCCATATGATGGCTCTGTGGCGGTGACGGTGCTTTACCTTCCCTTCGAGGTCGATCAGCGCCTGGTTGCGAGGGTTCTTAGTCAATACGGAACTGTCTCCGAAATGCGGTGGTGTAAATATACTGTGGGTGACTTGAAAGGTATATTTAATGGCAAGAGACAGTTCCGTATGGAACTGGTGAGGGACATTCCATCGTTCCTCTTCATAGGGGGTTCCAAGGCCCACATTAGGTACTTTTGCCAGCCCCGTACCTGTTTTAGATGTGGAGAGGAGGGGCACGAAGCCAGGTCGTGTCCCAACAGACGTTGTGGAAAATGTTTGCAGTTGGGGCACGGCAAGGCAGAGTGTCCCAACGAGGTACGGTGCAACCTCTGTGGGGAGGAGGGACATGTGTTTGGTGCCTGCCCCACATCGTACTCTGCCCATGTCAGTGCCGATGTGGGGTCGTCACCCGAACCCTCGCAAACAGGCCCACAATATTCAACCCATGAATTAGAGGAGGCGGCACTTGAGGTTGAGCAGGACTTCCTTGCCTCCAAGCAGTGTGAGAAGGGTACTGGGACTCCTGAGGCAGACTCTCCGCCATCGTTGGCAGCGGCACCCGGTCAGGTTGAAGTAATGACATTAGAGGATAGATAGTTAGATGGGATTTTACGACACACCAACACGATTGTGTTATATAGTGTCATTAGTGACATTAGAGTGTTATATAGTGACATTAGAGGAGGACCTCGATCTGTCCTCAGACTCGGCGATGTCGGATGGCGGGGAGCGTGCCTCAGAGCCTCCTCCAAAGGATCCACCTTTGGGGGAGGGTTGGTTTGATTTGTGTGAGGGGGAGGGGCCAGAGTCTGCACTAAAGAGGTCGGCTTCAGGCGAAGTATCAGACAGGGGAACCCATCACTCTGGGACGCCCGAACCGAGCCCACGGATTAAAAAGATAAGGTCCCAGTCAGAGTATTTAGTGTGAATGGTTTTGTCTTTGTGACCCCGTTTTCTTTTGGGGTTTCTTTTCTGTTTGTGTCTGTGCCCATGCATGCCACAAAGTTTTTTTGGTAGTTCAGTGTAAATAGGTTTGCTTTGTTCCACATTGGGTCCGCCCGGCTACAAGCATGTAGAGAGCACGTCACATTGTTGATGCTGTGGGGTGGTGGGGGTTGGCCGCGTGGGTGCTGGCCTGGTGTGTATGGTTGTCCTTGTGTTTCGTGTCGCGTCCGGTGTTTTGTTCCGGAGCACGTGAGGAGCACCCATAGTTCCAAGGGGCATTGGACAGGCTCAGCCTGAGCGCTCTTCTGTTGGTGTAAATGGGTGTGGGTATGGGTGCTGTTGCCTTTGGGCGTGGTGTTGCCTTCGGGCGTGGTGTTGCCTTCGGGCGTGGTGTTGTCTTTGGGTGTGTGGTGGGTTTGGGTGTGTGGTCTATGTGGGGCTTTGTTTTTGGTGTGGCCGGGGGGGTTGGTCTGTGGGGTGTCTGGGTTGTTGTCAGGGTGTGTGTGGTTCTGTTGTTGTTATGAACAATTTTCTGTTTGATTTGGTGGTGTGTGGATAGTTTTGCCTTTATGTTCCTGTTCGTTCCGGTTTGAGTTTTGTTTTTTGTTTGTATGTGCCTTTTCGATGCACTTAAAAAGCCCCCAAATGGGTATGTGGATGGTTTTGCCTGGTGAGATTGTGAATATCCCTGTGAAACTGGTTTGGGTTCGGGGTGGTTTTGTACATAGTTATCGCAGAAATT
Source organism: Holothuria leucospilota (assembly GCA_029531755.1). Taxonomy (NCBI): domain Eukaryota; kingdom Metazoa; phylum Echinodermata; class Holothuroidea; order Aspidochirotida; family Holothuriidae; genus Holothuria; species Holothuria leucospilota. The sequence goes on from JAIZAY010000032.1 coordinate 256,708, forward strand.
TTGTTTGCTAGCGCAATGTACAGAATTCTGTAAATAGTTCACCTTTGCAATTTTGTCCGGTAAGGTTTAAGTTCTCCTCTGTTTCTTCGTACCCGTTTCTACGTACGTAAAAAGCTAGCTGTACATAGTTATCACAGACATTTTGTTTGCTAGCGCAATGTACAGAATTCTGTAAATAGTTCAGAGTTATGTTTTTGTCCGGTCAGGTTTAAGTTCTACTTTGTTTCCTCGTGCCCGTTTCTACGTACGTAAAAAGCTCTCCCACAAGTCACTGTGCAAAGTTAACACAGAAATTTCGGTTTGGGTTTTGTTTCTCAGTGCCTGTTTCTATGTACTTAAAAAGCTGCTAAAAAGACACTTGGTCAGGAGAAAACGGAGCTTTGAGGGAAAGTGCACAAGGCCCAGTCCCCCATGATTAAGGTCCTGGTACACCACCTTTCTTCTGACCAGCTCCGTTTTCCCTGACCATAGGAATTTAAATACGGCCCTCTCAAGTCGCACAAGGACACCTTCTGGAGCAGCCAGAACAGTGCCCGGGTACCACAAGAGAGGATAAATGAATCTATTAATTACTGTTACTTTCCCCATCAGACTAATGTAGCGCCCTCCGTAGTCTGCCAACCTAGCTTCCACTAGGTCCACTTTCTCATTCCAGGTAAGTGACTCGGGTGAACCGTAACCGAACCATATGCCATTGATTTTTATGGCGTCGTCTACCCATGATGCCGCGAAGGGCAGTTGTTTCGACCGCCACTTACCTAGACGGAGTGAGAGCTTTTTAAGTGCATCGAAACTGCACATACAAACAAAAAACAAAACTCAAACCGGATCGGACAGGAACACACAGGAGAAACCATCCACACACCACCAAATCAAACAGAAAATTATGTTCATTACAACAATAGAACCACACACACTGACAACCCAAATACCCCACAGACCAACCCCCCCCGCCACACCGAAAACAAAGCCCCACAAAGACCACACACCCAAAGACAACACCACGCCCGAGGGCAACACCACGCCCGAAGGCAACACCACGCCCGACGGCAACACCAAGCCCGAAGGCAACACCACGCCCGAAGGCAACACCAAGCCCGAAGGCAACACCACGCCCGAAAGCAACACCACGCACGAAGGCAACACTAAGCCCGAAGGCAAGACCACGCCCGAAGGCAACACCACACCCGAAGGCAACACCACGCCCGAAGGCAACAGCACCCAAAAAGCACCGGGGCAAATACAGGTGCACCTTGCCCAAGGGTGCCCCGGAGGCAGTTGTGGCAAAGGGTAACCTCATTACTCCCACGTTTAAACAAACTCCACAACCGGATGCAGTTTAAAGTCCTACCCACTTACCTAGACGGAGTCCTTTGGTCTTGGTGGGGTTCAGTCTGGCACCTGTCGCTCTTTGAAAAGTGGACAGCGTGCCAGTAAGGGCCTTGAAGGAAGCTAGGTTAGAGACTACGCATGTAACATCATCAGCATACTGGAGGCACTTGACTGTGGCACCACCAGGAATGTGAAAAGGTCGGAACATAGGCTCTACATGGAGGGCTCTTGCGAGGGATTCACTGAACAATACATAGAGCAAAGGTGACAGTGGGCATCCCTGCCGTACCCCACGTTGGACTCTGAAGGGGTCCGACGGTAGGCCATTAACAATAACACGACAAAAACTGAGTTCAGGCTAAACTTCTTCAAGACTTTAAAAAGGAACCCGTGATCAGCCATGTCGAAGGCCTTCTCCTGATCGAGGGAGACAAGCGCACAAGGAAGATCACGGTCCATCACATACTCGACCAAGTCCCGCACCAACCAGAGGTTCTGCTGAATACTGTGTCCCCGCACCGCACATGTCTGAAAAGGCCCCACAAGATCCGGCATGACGGTGCCTAGCCTGTTGCAAAGGGTTTTCGCCAGGATCTTGTAGTCCACATTTAACAGGGTGATTGGTCGCTTGTTTTTTGGTTCAAGGGGGTCACCAGGCTTGGGTAACAATGTTATTACTCCTGTGCGCTGCGAGGGGCTCAACAAGCCAGCAAGGAAGGCAGAGACGAATACATCACGGAGATCGTGTCCAACGGTACCCCAAAAGCGTTTGTAAAATTCTACCGGAATACCGTCGGACCCAGGTGACTTTCCACCGTTCATTTTCGCCACTGCCTTCCAGAGCTCGTCGACAGTCAAGGGGGAACCAAGTTCATCGTTCTGCTCTTTAGTGTGGGTCTTGGTAATGTTATCTAATAGGGACTTTTGAAGGCCCTCATCAACATCTGCTCGGGTGTAAAGCTGTTCGTAGTATCCTTTAAATACTTCTACGATGTCCAGAGGGTCCTTCTGTACTGTACCGTGGACGTCACGGACTGCCTTTATTCGACCGTCAGTAGCATACTTTGTGACGTCCCGGTAGAATTTGATGGTTGGTTTCTCCTCCGCCTCCACACAATGAACACGAGCACGAACACGGGCCCCATGTAGTTTTTCATCAAGATACTGCTGGATTGCGTGGAGTGCAGAGGAGTCCCCATCCCTCTCCCTAGAGCAGAGTGAGAGGAACTCCTCCCTTTTTCGACGAGCTCTTGCTACACAATACTCAACTGTAAACTGTTTGATGCGAGACTTGACATCATCCCACCATTCTAAACCCGTAGAGAATGCCGGCTTTAAAGTTCCCCATCCCCCGTACCTGGCCTTAAACTGGGTACAATAATCATCCTCCATTAGAATATCTGTGTTCATTTTCCAGAACCCCCTTCTTGCTGGCCATGAATCTGGGGGTTGAAAGGAGACAGTAACTGCATCATGATCCGAAATTGGACATGCCACAACTTCACAATCACTCGGCGACAGAGCCAGTGGAGAGTACACCCGGTCCAGCCTTGAGGCGTCCGTGCCATCAGGGCGGTGCCAAGTAAACACGGACAAGCCGGGATGATTCACTCTCCAAACGTCAACCATGTCGTGATTCTTTGTAAACATGTCCAATTCCGTCATGCCGACACTACAGCCCGAAGAAGTACAAGAGGCCATTCGGTCAAGCTGTGTGTCGGGGACACAGTTAAAATCTCCAGCCAGGATACAAGGGGCACTGCCAGGAACGAAGGATGGCAGGGTCATGAAAAAGTCCCTTCTGTGAGAAGGCCGATTAGGAGCGTAAACGTTACAGAGGAAAAGGTTCCCACATGGATGCTTTATGGTTACGCACACCAACCGGCCCTCATGATCAGAATCAACTTTTCCGACCAGGGGAGTCCACCTTGGCGAAACTAAAATAACTGAACCACATGATGTCGAAGAACCAAAGGAAGCGTGCAAACCCCCTCCCCACTCAAAGGACCAGGTGTGGACATCGTCCTCATTCACAATGTGGGTCTCCTGGAGGAAAACGAAGTCCACACCTAGTGATCTACAAAACTGAAATATTCTGGACCGCTTCCGGCTGTCCCTCATGCCGTTAACATTCAGGGTCAAGAGGGACAGAGGATCAACAGCCATTGTAAAATAGGGGGCTACGTATCATCTACCTGGGCCCTAGCCTTTTTATTACTACGTGGACTCGGGGTGGGTCGGTCAGACACCTCGCCTGAGGCCGACCTCTTCAGTGGGGATTCCGAGTCGAACCCCTCACAAAAATCAAACCAGCCCTCCCCTGATGGTGGATCCTTTGCAGGAGGCTCTGAGGCAGACTCTCCATCATCTGACATGGCAGAAACAGATTCATTTTCCGAAGAGATCTGAAGGTCCTCCTGCACTGTCATCGCGTCAGCCTCCACGGGTGGCGGTGAGGATGATGATGGAGAGCCTGTCTCAGGGGACCCGGGCCCTCCTCACACTGTTTGGAGGTGGTGAGAAAATCCTGCTCTACCTGTTGTGCAGCCTCCTCCAACTCTTGAGTGGAGTACTCTGGGCCTGACTGCGAGGGCTCACCTGCCTGCTCCACATCTGCACTAGCACGTGCAGAGTACGATGTGGGGCAGGCACCAGAGACATGTCCCTCCTCCCCACATAGGTTACACCGCCACCTCGTTGGGACACTCGGCCTTTTCGTGCCCCACCTGCAGGCACTTGCCACAACGCCTGTTGGGACACGACTTGGCTTCGTGCCCCTCCTCTGAACACTTAAAACAGGTGCGGGGCTGCCCAAAGTATCTTATATGAGCCTTGGAACCCCCTATGAAGAGGAAGGACGGTATTTCCCTCTTCAGTACCATACGGAACTGTCTCTTTCCGTTCAGGATGCCCTTCAGCTCACCTTCCTTGTAGGTGACCCACCGCATATCGGAGACAGTCCCGTACTGACTGAGAACCCTCGCCACCAGGCCTTGATCGACCTCAAAGTTCAGGTACAGAACTGTCCACCACCACAGAGCGATCATATGGGGTGACAGTGAGCCCGTTGAGCCCTTTAAGGCGCGAAACACCCTGAATTCGGGCAGCATCTGACCTGAACTTTAGGTCGTACGTGTTGCGGGCCGCAAGCGGCTGCAACATCTCTATTTCTTTTACCTCCACACCATTGTTCTTTAACATAGTAAACGCCTGCGGGGGAGAAACGCTCGCCCCGGACGTAAAGGATCCACCATCACGGGAGGGGTGGTTTGGATTTTGTGAGGGGGTTCGACTCGGGAATCCCACTGAGAGGTCGGCCTCAGGCGAGGTGTCTGACGGACAACCCCGAGTCCACGTAGTAATAAAAGGCTAGGGCCCAGGTAGATGATACGTAGCCCCCTATTTTAAATGGCTGTTGATCCTCTGTCCCTCTTGACCCTGAATGTTAAACGGCATGAGGGACAGCCGAAGCGGTCCAGAATATTTCAGTTTTGTAGATCAATAGTGTGGACTCGTTTTTCCTCCAGGAGCCCACCATTGTGAATGAGGGACGATGTCCACACCTGGCATTGAGGGGGAAGGGGTTGCACACGATTCCTTTGCGGTCTTCGACATCATGTGGTTCAGGTAGTTTTCGTTTCGCCAAGGTGGCACTCCCCTGGTCGGAAAAGTGATTCGATAATGAGGGCCGGTGTGGGAACGGTTGGTTGTGCGTAACCATAAAGATCCATGTGGGAACCTTTCCTCTGTAACGTTACGCTCCTAATCGGACTCTCTCACAGAGGGGACTTTTTCATGGACACTGCATCCTTGGGTCCTGGCAGTGCCCCTGTAGCATGGCTGAGATTTAACTGTGTCACCGACACAAAGCTTGACGAATGTCTCTTGTACTTCTCTGGCTGTAGTTCGGCATGACGGAATGGGACAGTTTACAAGAATCACGACATGGTTGACGTTTGGAGAGTGAGTGAATCATCCCGGCTGTCCGTGTTTACTGCACCGCCCTGATGGCACGGACGCCTCAAGCTGGACGGGTTACTCTCCAAGGCTCTGTCGCCGAGTGATTGTGAGTTGTGGCATGTCCAATTTCGGATCTGATGCAGTTACTGTCCCTTTCAACCCCCAGATTCATGGCCAGCAAGAAGGGGGTTCTGGGAAAATGAACAACAGATATTCTAATGGAGGAGATTATTGTACCCAGTTTAGGCCAGGTACGGGGGAGGGGAACTTAAAGCCGGGCATTCTTAAGGGTTTAGAATTGGGGATGATGTCTATAAGTCTCGCATCAAACAGTTTACAGTTTGAGTGGATTGGTAGCAAGAGCTGCGTCGAAAAAGGGAGGAGTTCCTCTCCACTCTGCTCTAGGGATGAGGGATGGGGACCTCGGCACTCCACGCAATCCAGCAGTATCTTGATGAATAAACTACTGGGGCCCGTGTTCGTGCTCGTGTTCTTTTGTGGAGGCGGAGGAGATAACCAAACCATCAAATTCTACCGGACGTAACAAAGTATGCTACTGACCGGTCGAATAAAGGCAGAGTCCGTGACGTCCACACGGCTACAGTAAAAGGACCTCTGACATAGTAGAAGTTATCTAAAGGATACTACGAACATCTTTACACCGAGCAGATGTTGATGAGGGCCTTCAAAAGTCCCTATTAGTAAAATTTACCTGGTAGACCCACACTAAAGAGCGAAACGATGAACTTGGTTAACCTTGACTGTCGACGAGGCTCGGAGGCAGTGGCGAAAATGAACGGTGGAAAGTCACCTGGGTCCGACGGTATTCCCGGTCAGAAATTGTACAAAACGCTTTTGGGGTACCGTTGGACACGATCTCCGTGATGTATTCGTCTCTGCCCTCCTTGCTGGCTTGTTGAGCCCCTCGCAGCGCACAGGAGTAAATACCATTTGTTACCCAAGCTGGGACCCCCTTGAAACCAAAAAACAAGCGACCAATCACCCGTAAAGTGGACTACAAGATCTGGCGAAAACCCCTTTGCAACAGGCTAGCACCGCATTGCCGGATTTGTTGGTGGCCTTTTCAGGACATGTGCGGTGCGGGACACAGTATTCAGCAGAACTCATGGTTGGTGCGGGACTGGTCGAGTATTGTGATGGACCGTGATCTTCCTTGTGCGGCATTGTCTCCCTTCGATAGGGAGAAGGCTTCTACATGGCTGAACGTTGCCTTCAAAGTCTTGAAGAAGTTTAGCCTGAACTCAGTTTTTGTCGGTTATTGTTAAGGGCCTACCGTCGGACCCCTTCAGGAGTCCAAACGTGGGGTACGGCAGGGACTGCCCATGTCACCTGTGCTCTATGTATTGGTCAGTGAATCCCTCGCAAGAGCCCTATGTAGAGCCTATGTTCTCCGACCTTTTCACATTCCTGGTGGTGCCACATCAAGTGCATCCAGTATGCTGATGATGTTACATGCGTAGTCTCTAACCTAGCTTCCTCAAGGCCCTTACTGGCACGCTGTCCACTTTCAAAGAGCGACAGGTGCCAGACTGAAACCCCCACCAAGACCAAAGGACTCCGTCTAGGTAAGTGGTAGGACTTTCTTTAAAACTGCATCCGGTGTGGAGTTGTTCAAAACGTTGGGAGTAATGAGGTTACCCTTTGCCACAAACTGCCTCCGGGGCACCCTAGCGGCAAGGTGCACCTGTATTTGCCCCGGTGCATTTTTGGGTGCTGTTGCCTTAGGGCTGGTGTTGCCTTCGGGTGTGGTGGTGCCTTCTGGGGCGGTCTTGCCTTCGGGCTTTTAGTGTGGCCTTCGTGGTGGTGTGCTTTCGGGCGTGGTGGTTGCTTCGGCTGGGTGCCTGCGGGCGTGGTGTTGCCTTCGGGCTTGGGTTGCGTCGGGCTTGGTGCTGCCTTCGGGCGGGGGTTGCCCTCGGGCGTGGTGTTGTCTTTGGGTGTGTGGTCTTTGTGGGGCTGTTTTCGGTGGTGGCGGGGGGGGTTGGTTGTGGGGTAATTGGGTTGCAGTGTGTGGGTCTATTGGTGTAATGAACATAATTTTCTGTTTGATTTGGGGTGTGTGGATGGTTTCTCCTGTGTGTTCCTGCCGCATCTTTGTTTTTGAGTTGGTTTTTGTTTGTATGTGCAGTTTCGATGCACTTAAAAAGCTTCACTCGCGTCTAGGTAAGTGGCGGTCGAAACAACTGCCCTTCGCGGCATCAGGGAGACGACGCCTAAAAATCAATGGCATATGGTTCGGTTACGGTTCACCCGAGGTCAACTACCGAATGAGAACAGTGGACCTAGTGGAAGCTAGGTTGGCAGACTACGGAGGGCGTACATTAGTCTGATGGGGAAAGTAACAGTAATTTAATGAGATCATTTATCCTCTCTTGTGGTACCCGGGACTGTTCTGGCTGCTCCAGAAGGTGTCCTTGGCGACTTGAGAGGGCCTTATTACATTCCTATGGTCAGGGGAAACGGAAGCTGTCAGAAGAAAGTTTGGTTACCAGGGACATTAATCATGGGGGACTGGGGCCTTGTGCACTTTTCCCCTCCAAAGCTCCGTTTTCTCCTGACCAAGTGTCTTTTTAGCAGCTTTTTAAGTACATAGGAAACAGGACACTGAGAAACAAAACCCAACGAAATTCTGTGTTAACTTTGCACCGTGAACTTGTGGGAGAGCTTTACGGAGTAGAAACGGGCACGAGGAACAAAGTAGAACTTAAAACCTGAAACCGGACAAAATAACATAAACTCTGAACTATTTTAAAGAAATTCTGTACATTGCGATAGCAAACAAAATGTTTCTTGGTGAAATTAAACACTCATGTACAGCTAGCTTTTACGTACGTAGAAAACGGGTACGAAGAAACAGAGGAGAAACTTAACCCTACCGGACAAACTTGCAAAGAGTGAACTATTACAGAATTCTGGTACATTGCGCTAGCAAACAAAATTTCTGCGATACTATGTACAAACCACCCGAACCCCAAACCAGTTTCCAGGGATATTCACAATCTCACAGGCAAAACCATCCACATACCCATCTTGGGTGGCTTTTTAAGTGCTCGAAAAGGCACATAACAAACAAAAAAAACAAAAATCAAACGGAAACGAAACAGGAACATAAAGGCAAAAACTATCCACCACACCACCAAAATCAAACAGAAAATTGTCATAACAACAACAGAACAACACACACCCTGACAACAACCAGACACCCCACAGACCAACCCCCCACGGCCACCACAAAAACAAAGCCCCACATAGACACACACCCAAACCCACCACACACCAAAGAAACCACCACCCCGAAGGGCAACACACGCCCGAAGGCAACACCACGCCCAAAAGGCCAACCAGCACCATACCCACACCCATTTACACCAACAGAAGAGCGCTCAGGCTGAGCCTGTCAATGCTTTTGGAATAGGGGTGCCCCTTTACGTGCTCCGGAAAAAAAACCCCGGACGTGACAGAAACACAAGGACAACATATACACCAGGCCAGCATTCATGTGGCCAGCCCCCCCTATTACAGATTAACAATGTGAGTGCTCTTTACATGCTTGTAGCCGGGCGGACCTAATGGGGAAACAAAGCAAACTATTTACACTGAACTACCAAAAAAACTTTGTGGCATGCATGGCGAAGACAAAAAAGGGAACGAGAAACAAAGAACCCAACCCAAAAACAAAAAACTGACGGATCACAATCGGGGGCCCTACCGTCCCAGAGTGTGGGTCCCCTGTCTGATACTTCGCCGAAGCCGACCTCTTTAGTGCAGACTCTGGCCCCTCCCCTCACACAAATCAAACCAACCCTTCCCCAAGGTGGATCCTTTGGAGGAGGCTCTGAGGCACGCTCCCCGCCATCCGACATCGCCGAGTCTGAGGACAGATCGAGGTCCTCCTTAATGTCATTATTTCAACCTGACCGGGTGCCGCTGCCAACGATGGCGGAGAGTCTGCCTCGGAGTCCAGTACCCCCCTCACACTGCTTGGAGGCAAGGAAATCCTGCCAACCCCAAGTGCCGCCTCCTCTAATTCCTGGGTTGAATATTGTGGGCCCGTTTTCGAGGGTTCGGGTGACGACCCACATCGGCACTGACATGGGCAGAGTACGATGTGGGGCAGGCCACAAACACATGTCCTCCTCCCACAGAGGTTGCACCGTACCTCGTTGGGACACTGCCTTGCCGTGCCCAACTGCAAACATTTTCCACAACGTCTTTGGGACACGGACTGGCTTCGTGCCCTCCTCTCCACATCTAAAACAGGTACGGGGCTTGGGAAAAGTACCTAATGTGGGCCTTGGAACCCCTATGAAGAGGAATGGGAAAGGGCCCCCACCAGTTTCCTACGGAACTGTCTCTTGCCATTAAATATACCTTTCAAGTCACCACAGTATATTTACACCACCGCATTTCGAGGACAGTTCCGTATTGACTAAGAACCCTCGCAACCAGGCGCTGATCGACCGAAGGGGAAATAAAGCACCTCCCCCCGGCCC